>JAINUG010000667.1:50000-85218 GCA_029706075.1 Aldrovandia affinis | reverse complement strand
GTGACGTTTTTTTTTGTTGTTGGGGACTGGTTCAGTTTTCACAAAGTTTTCCCAGAAATGCCCCAAGTAGTTCCTCTGAGCTCTGTTACATAGTAACAAAGTGTCGTGTCTCTTTGTATACATACTGTAACATTAAGCTGTTATAAGCTTTTGTGCACTTTGTTCTCTTCACTTTAGTGACTTTCTACAGTTAATAAAAATATAAAAATAAATGTACTTTTGAGGGCGTATTTATTTTATTTTGAGTATCCTTCAGACTTTGTCTGCATGGCAGTGAAATCCCTAATTTCATCGCCCCGAGGATGACAAAAAGCTATCATATGGTGTCATGAGGAATAGGTCTAAAAATTCTGACCAAGAGGTCACAAAAGGTCTAAAAAAAAAGTGTAAATTTGACTTGTTGAAACTTGTAGGAACCTGTAAAAAAGAAAAAGAAAAAAAAAAACGCTGCAAGACTCACGATTACATAATCATTAAAAATGGAAAACAGGCTTTAAACGCAGGTCTTCGTTCTGCTGTGGAACCAGAAGCTGGGTGCAGGTGATTAACCATATCCTGATAGTGGAACAGGCCACAAGTTAGAACAGTTAGTGGCAAAGAGAAAGAGACCGCTAATCACATTTTAAAAGAGGAAAAGCCCAACTAGACACCAATGTAGGATTGAATGGCCACTGACCAAAAAAGAGAAAAAAGGAAACTAACATTTAACACTGGGTCCCATCGTGCTGAAACGTCCTGGCCTGTTATTCTGATGCGTAGACAAAGCGAAGTAGCCAGTGGCCTTCACCGTTCAGCGTTGCTTGCAAAGACATTCCACTTTTTTGATCGTCCCAGCGACTAAAAATGCTGCCATACTCAGAAATTTTTCTTTGACATTGTTCTTAGGTTATATCGGATGATGAGTAATAGTATATTACTAATCTGTAAGGCAAATCTTAGGCTACAATGGCAAAATGCACATTTGCGTGCCTAAAACAATATAGGCTAGAAGGATACAATATAGGCTACATGAAAGAGGTGTTACTTATGTTAGTTATAAAATATATAAACCATACAATTGGCAAAACACATTTATTATAAAATGTTACTTTTATTCGTTTTTATTAGTTATTCACAACATTAATACCTTAACTGCCTAATATAATTTAGAGAGAACATGTATAGGCCTAGCTGTGTTAAGAGTGAAGGGCTGTCACTTCCATACCCGCAGCATCCAGAATGGATTATTCTACTGATAAGCACGCGCTGAACTGTGCGCGAATCTAGGTGTCTGTGTGGAGAATTATATATATATTTTTCACGCGTTTGCTCAACAAAACAAAAATCTCGGTCGACCAACAGCCCATCGACCAAACAATCGACTAATTGACTTCAACGGCGTCAGCCCTAGTTGTAATAACCCATTTGGAATTGCCTTGAGAACAGCATTACATTCTCTAAGCTAAGCTAAGGGATGGGAATGTTGTGCAAGTACATGAATAGACCCATAAAATATTTGAGATTAATGGTTAATGTTTCTTTGGTACCATTTAGGGAGAAATTATACTTTTTTTTGTCACTATTAGATTAGATTAGATTCAACTTTATTGTCATTGCACAAGTACACAAGTACTGAGGCAATGAAATGCAGTTAGCATCTTCCCAGCATTATATCAGTGTTATTCCAGAGGTACATGTATGTTTTATGGGAAATGTCGTGGTTGTAACATATTTTACAGATAACAAGGTTTGTGGAATTTTGATAATTTAAAGGGCAGCTTTTCAGGGGCGTAATTATAATATAATATATATGCCATTTAGCAGTCGCTTTATCCAACGACTTTGGTGGCTTCCATAGTGAATGCATACTTTTTTTCAGTATATGTGGTCCCAATGGGAATTGAACCCACAATCTAATCATTGCCAACGCCATGCTCTACCTACTGAGCCACACAGAACCACGTAATTGCAACGTAATAGAAAATTCAGACCACCAAATTAGTTAAAAATGTGAAATTCCAGATTGACTTTGGATTAGTTAGGCAGTTAACTTTGTAGGTGTTTATGAAATCTATTAAGTCAGAACTTCAAGACCTCCTCTGTTTTTTTATTTATTTTATTTATTTTTGAAAGGACAGATTTCTTCCATTTCTGAGCTTTGTTTTTTAAAGTAGAATCAAGAATATCTTGTTAACCTCCTTACAAGTTGCATCACTCACAAATAAAGATAGACACACAAATGTGATAACCCTTCCGCTTTATAGCAGAACTCTGCCAAATAGAGAGATCCCTTTGCAACCAGTTGTTAAACCAATATTTGGCTTTTTCAATCTTGGAGAGAAATGAATGTGCTGTCATTGCAATCATGAAGTGACAATATTTTACATTTTGAGATATTAACTGACAAACCTGACGCACTGCCGAGAATCGATTGACTATGTTTATAGCATGCAAGACTTGACACTTATCTTTTAAAACAGAGTGGTGTCATCAGCTCGACTGGAGATCCTAGTCTCACCCCAAGATGGATGTACCCTTAAGTCAACGTCATTCATTATATTTAGAGACAGTAATTCGATATTCCCTGTTTCATTGTAGTGATCATCTCGCCATTATTAATGCATTCATTTAACATAAAAAATAAGGGTTCTTGTATAATGTTCAGAAATGTAAATAAAATTCCACAGGTAAACAGTCTATTCCAGGCCATTTTCCTTTTTGCATAGAATAAAAGTCCCTCTTTAATCTCATTTAATGACCGTCTGAATCACATATGGATTTAAATTCTTTATGTGTCTTTGAGTTTGCGTAAGAACATAAGAATCGTTAATGGCGAGAATGGGCCATTTGGCCCATCTAGGCTCGTCATGTCCTAATTTAAAGATGTGGCATTAAAGGCTGTGAGGATATCCGCTCCAGTGTTTGAATGTTGTCTGTGCTTTTTAGCAGGAGGGAATTTGTCTAAAATATTGTCTCAGGAAGAGGCTTCTCCAGGCCACGAGAAATAATTTCAGTTGTCAAAAAAATAGTGAAGTTCCTGGGAAAAAATATTTTTAACTACACAACTCTGTTTTCCTGACAGAGCGTTTAAAACACTCCTCAAGTGCAGCCATCTTGCTTCCCTCAAAGGGAACTAATCCTCTTATTGCTTCTCAAAGGGTGATGTCACATTCTGTAGAGGACGTTCACATGCTAACTGGGACATCTCTCAACTCCGTTACATTTAGCAAGTGGTTTTGCAAATCATTGTAACTGATTGTTTTACTAATAGTTTCCATTAATCGTAGCAAATGGTTTTTTGCTAGTGTTTTTTAAAATGCTTAGCTAAATGATTTTGCTGACGGTTTGTGACTGATGATGTTTTGATCGTGTAGGGTTACCAGGTCATTGTAACTTGGTGGCTACTGCAATTCTAAATTTCTCCAAAAAGTCAGACCTTGGTTGAAGTTCATCCGGTAGTCACTTTTATGTGTTAATTCCTTTTGTTTCCTATCTTGAAAATCCACCGAATACAATGTAATATAGAATTAAAACATTTAAAAATGTTTTTATGAACATTTGCGCAATGAGCTATGCATATACTGTCTGCATGCATGGACATGTTTTTCTTTAATTTATGATTTTCTGTCATGTGTTTTCTGCACATTTTGCCATTCAAATACCCTATGAGGCTATTAATTTACTGTGTGGAGCAGTTATTAATTGTTCTGTTTTGTCATATGTAATTTTATACTTAAACTAGTGTTACCACATTTTGTCTCCAGGTGCTGCATATGTCAGTTTGCATCAACTCTAGACTCAAACGCTGGGTCCACACAGACAGGTCAGTGATGATGAATGATTTTTTTGCTGTCACTGTCATTAACTAGTGTCAGGGTCAGTACATTTATTAGCCAATAGATGGCAGTCTGAGCCCCTCAATAATAACTTCCTTAGTCTCAATAATCACTTCATAGTGCATGCTAGTCACAATTGAACTGAAAATGTAATCGGTTAATTAACGCTTAAATAAATGAATAAAATATTTTTTTTTAAAGGCAAAACTGATGGGGCATTCAAATACTATACACCCATGCAAATATTTTTAATTAAGACAATTTAATTTTGACCTATCCCTAGACTAGTATCTGCTCCTGGGCCCAATGTGTTGTTCTTCCACTGCTATGGGGGTCTACTGGTGATTCATGTGTTCAGGGCATATTAAAGAGCATGTTCATATTTGAAAGTGGATGAGACTGCATATGGACACTATTAATGATGTCACCTGCTCATACACCTTTAATTCCAAAACCAAAGTCACCTGACTCCCCATGTGCACCATTGGCTCTTTAAATATAATATATTGTTGCGTGAGCAGGTATACTTGGTTCTTTAAATATAATGTATTGTTGTGTGGGCAGGTATACTTGGCTCTTTAACTATAATGTATTGTTGTGTGAGCAGGTATACTTGGTTCTTTAAATATAATGTATTGTTGTGTGGGCAGGTATACTTGGCTTAGCCAATGTTTAAACACAAAGAACAAGGAGACAACCATATATAAATGTATTCTTTATGATAGAGGTTTCCATAGGAAATTAATATTATTTGCAACAATGATCTCAAATCAAACAAAAGATCTATGAGTACGTATCATTTGTGACATGAATTTGGCAGCAAAAACTGTAAATATCCAGAAAGATTTGTTACTGGGGCACTGACTATCTTGCTCTTAGGTGTCTGTGATGGCTGAACTGATCTTGAAGATTCTGGAAGACCTGAAAAAGACGATTTTGAAAAAGTTCACATTTATTTTTGGAATGGGACGGGTGCTGGAGGATGTGAGCCCATTTACTAGAGTCGGTTGGAGGACCAGAGTAGGACAGGTGTTGTCACCCTGATGAAACGTTCTATGGTGACAAGATGGTGAACATCACAAAGGAGATCTTAAAGAAAAATCTCACGGAATGATCTCATTGAGAGACTGGAGAAGCGCCAGGTAGGAGCGTGGAGGCCCAGCAGCACTCATTCACCTGAGTCTGTACCTGTATTCACTCATCCACCTGAGTCTGCTCCTGTATTCACTCATTCACTGGAGTCTGCCTGTATTCACTCATTCACCTGAGTCTGCCCCTGTATTCACTCATTCACCTGAGTCTGTGCCTGTATTCACTCATTCACCTGAGTCTGCACCTGTATTTCTCCATTCACCTGAGTCTGCCCTGTATTCACTCATTCACCTGAGTCTGCCCCCTGTATTCACTCGCTCACCTGAGTCTGCACCTGTATTCACTCATTCACCTGAGTCTGTCCTGTATTCACTTATTCACCTGAATCTGTATTCACTCATTCATCAGTAATCCTGTATTTACTCATTCACCTGAGTCTGCACCCGTATTCACTCATTCACCTGAGTCTGCACCTGTATTCACTCATTCACCTGAGTCTGCACCTGTATTCACTCATTCACCTGAGTCTGCTCCTGTATTCACTCATTCACCTGAGTCTGCACCTGTATTCACTCATTCACCTGAGTCTGTATTCACTTCATTCATTCATGAGTCTGCGCCTGTATTCACTCATTCATCAGTTATCCCCCTTATATTCACTCATTCACCTGAGTCTACCTGTACTCACTCATTCACCAGAGTCTGCACCTGCATTCACTCATTTGTCAGTTATCCCCTATATCTCACTCATTCACCAGAGTCTGCACCTGTACTCACCATTCACCTGAGTCTGCTCCTGTATTCACTTATTCACCTGAATCTGTACTCGTGTTCACTCATTCGTCAGTAATCCCTGTATTTACTCATTCACCAGAGTCTGCACCTGTATTCACCATTCACCAGTAATCCCCTGTATTCACTGGGCCATCTTCCCTTCTCTCTTTTTCTTGATCACTTTATGTTCACGTCCTGTGGTTTTGACTCTGTGTTCTTCAGTGCCGCTTGTTTTAATCCGGTGTCTTTATTTCCCTGCAGTCCAGGAGCAGAGCGGCTTCACCCCTGAGCTCCAGTCAGGGCCCTGATACAGGAACGCACCGTATGATGTTTTCACTACTTACAGTATATTTCACATTTTCATTATTTTATCATGATAAATAATCAACTGAATAACACAACACACACTGCTGTTTAACAACACAACTGACAGATATACTGTTTAATAACAACTCTGCAGGCACAAATATAAGTTTCTCAACTTTACAGAAAAACTTCAAAAGCATCGAAAAGAACCAGAAACCGAGTCTGGTCTCACGAGTATAAGGACACAACTGAAGGGTTTGAAGATTCAGAGACATAACCCCTCAACAATGTTTACACAGAGGTCAACATCATAGAGGGGGGACAGTAAAGAGGTCAATGACGAACACGAGGTGTGGCAGATTGAGACAGCATCCAGGAAACTGAGAAAACAAGACACTCGTATCAAGTGCAAATCTAACATCTTTAAGCCCCCTTACCTGGACAAACCATAACCACTCAGAACTGTGCTGACTTAAGGGGATGGCTGGCATTGGAAAAACCATCTCAGCAGAAGTTTGTTCTCGACTGGGCAGCGGAGAAGCCAATCAGGATGTTGATCTCATGTTTGTTCTTCCTTTTCGAAGCTGAACTTGATTAAAGATCAGCAGTACAGTTCCTTGAGCTTCTGCAAGTATTCCACCCACAAACAGAAGGGATTGAAGATATTAAGTTGGATGATTACAAACTTGTGTTCATCTTTGACGGTCTGGATGAAAGCAGACTTACCCTGAATTTCCAGCGCCAATATGATACTTGATGAAAGGAGACGCCTCAGTGGGCGTGCTGCTGACCAACCTCATTCAGGGAAATCTGCTTCCCTATGCTCTCCTCTGATCACCTCCCACCAGCAGCAGCCAAGAAGATCCCCCTCGTACCCCATCGGCTGACAGAGGTACAAGGGTTCAGTGACCCACAGAAAGAGGATACTTCAATAACAGATTCAGAGATCAAGCTGACCTGGCTAAGAGAATTTTCGCTCCAGGTAAAGACATCCAGGAGTCTCTACATCATGTTTACATACCACTGTTCTGCTGGATTTCTGCTAGTGTTCTAGAGAAATGTTCGATAGACCTGACATTGGAGAAATCCTAAAACACTGACACTGAATGTACACAGACTTCCTGCTCATTCAGCCCACCATCAGAATGAAAGATGTATGGCAACAGCAATGAGACCGAAACAAGAAAAATTCTGGAGTCGAATAAAGAAATCCTTCTGAAACTGGGGCAGCTGGCTTTCAACAGCTGGAAAGGGCAATGCCGTGTTTTATGAAGATGACCTGAGAGAGTGTGACATCAGTGTCACTGAAGCATCACGCTCTGGAGTGTGCGCAACTTCTTAAACAGGAGTCTGTGCTCTGTAAGAAAAATCTTCTTCAGCTTTGTACATCTGAGCTTCCAAGAGTATCTGGCTGCTTTGCACGTGCTTGACTCATTTACACACACAACAAATTCGATGCATGGGGTTCCTTTCTTCCATCTGAATCATCTGAACCGTCACTTCATGACTTGCAAGAAAGCTATTGATGAGGCTCTGAAGAGTAGAATGGACACATGGACCTTTTCATCCGATTCCTTCTGGGCCTCTCACTGGACTCCAATCAGAACCTTGTCAAGGCCTACTGCAGCAAAACAGGAAGTAACTCAGAGAGCATCGAGGAAACGGTTAAGTACATTAAGAGGTGCTTTGAGGGGCGTTCCTCTCAGAGAGAGATGCATTAATCTGCTACACTGTCTATCTGAACTCAAGATGATTCACTTGAGGTGGAGGCCCAACAGTACCTGAGCTCTGGTGAAAGGGATCTCACTTGCACACTGTAGCGCTCTGGCCTACATGCTCCTGAACTCAGAGAAGGTGCTGGATGAGCTTGACGTGAGCAAATACAACACCTCAAACGAGGGGCGCTGGAGACTGATCCCGTTGTGAAGCACTGCAGAAAGGCTGTGTAAAAACTAACATGGAAATCACCATTCTAATTTATTATAGATATCATTCTAATCTCCTGTAAATTACATTCTAATATAGATATCATCATTCTAATCTATCTTGTAAATCACCATTATATTTATTAGATATCATCATTCCAATCTATCCTGTAAAATCACCATTCTGATCTATCCTGTAAATCACCATTCTAATACTTTATGGAAATCACCATTCTACTGTATTATAGATATCACCATTCTGTTCTATAAATGGACATCCTGAAAAACAAGTATTTACAAACATGATACTCTGTCCTTAGATATTCCGTGATAACATACTGTATAAAAAATATTTTTCTGTTCTTTAGAGGCTGAAATCATTATAGAATAACATATGAATCAGTCATGAGCTATAAATATATATTGGAATTAAATGTCATTATGCAGGTTGTGATCAGTTGATTTTTTATTATGATGGGGTCATTTATTTACTCTCGTTTCTAGCCAGTTTTCCCACTTTCAGAACAAATAGTCAATTGAAGGAGTGTGTGCATCATGCAGAGAATGTTGCTGCAGTGAATTTTGGCTTATGACCGTAAATCATAAATTCTTTTACTACAACAAGTAGGGGTGTGACCTTTTAAATGTTTAATCAATTGGGATTAGTAACTTTAAGAAAAGTCACCAACCTAAAAACTTTTTGTTTTGCATAAAATTAAAAATCACTGTGCAAAAAAAACTACACTAACAGTTCTCGATCATCATCATAAAGGGGAAAAATAAAATACACAAACACAACAATGCACTGCACATCATCGCTTTACAGTCGGGAAAATGGCAGAGAAAGGCAAGTCCTGTATGGCAATACTTGAAAAGATGGCAATGTTGTAATATATGCCATTTAGCACACTTTTATCCAAAGCGACACAGTAGTGAATGCATACATTTCAGTATGTGGCCCCAGTTGTGAAATGCAGGGGTAGAATTGAGTGAGATAGTGGTGGAAGTACAGGTGCAACCTTAACCATCTGGAAGGGACACATCGTGAGACCCAAACCGTTGCTGGCAGCAGCGCAGGGTCCCCAACAACAGACACTAGACAGCTTCATGCGTAAAAGTGCAAAAAGGTGAGAAAAATCACAGCGCCTGAAAACTGGGTCAAAAACCGTGATGGCTGGCGTGACAGTCATATTGTTTTCTGTCCCTCGGCGTGGCTCTACACGGTGACAGATCGCTAAACAGATTAACTAGTAGGCACTGAAAGGGTTAAATGATGACTCAAGACGTGAAGTAAAAGTTGAGTGTTGAGTGTTGTTTACTTGTGTATCTTTGTCAACTGCTTTCTTACAGTGCTTTAGAAAACCTGTGAAACTGAAAATAAATACACAAAGAAAATATTCTTAATAAGGCAAAAAGGGTGTACAAATATAAATACTTGCATATACTACTGTAATTAGTGGCGACACCACATGACATGGCAAAACATGAGCCTACAATCATCCACAAATCTCCCAAATATAAAACACAACAACAAAATATGCATCAATCCCATAAAAGATGAAACATGCAATATAAACTTACAAACAAATCTTCTTCAGGCTCAACACAGGTGGATGCAAAAGATAAAAACAGAGACAGTTCTGGAGCACCTTACTGTGCAGAATCTCAACACAAAATGGCTGGTCTCAAACTATGACCTTTCCCATGTGATCACAAATAACCAATAAAGATTTAAAGGAGATTTAAAGCTGCAATCTTCAACAAACACTAGAGACGCTCAAACGCCCTTCACCCACATGTAACATCACACATTTGTTTATTTTGTTGTTGTCATGTTTTTGGTGGAGTTTTCACACTCATAAAGACCAGATCAGACTGGATTGTGTGCATGTTTTTTGTTATTCGTTTTTTTTTTTTTTTTTTTATTCGGTTAGGTTTCACATTGCCTCGTACACTAAAGGAAATGGCAAAATATATTTGAAATATATTTGCTTTGTTTTCTTTAAAAGGCAGATAATAAGACCATGGCCACTGTTACAAAATAGAATAAATAGGCAGAGCAGCTACAAATAGTTAGAACAGAATAAAATCAAATGCCCAATACCCAAAAGCACTGCAAATGAGGTCCAATAATGTAAGTATGCAATAACAATACAATAGTAAGAATGCAAAGCAATGGGATTTC
Organism: Aldrovandia affinis; assembly: GCA_029706075.1. Classification (NCBI taxonomy): domain Eukaryota; kingdom Metazoa; phylum Chordata; class Actinopteri; order Notacanthiformes; family Halosauridae; genus Aldrovandia; species Aldrovandia affinis. Next base: position 75,121 of record JAINUG010000667.1, on the reverse strand, counting down.
ACGGCAAACTAGTACACGTGAATATTAAACAGTAGCTGGTCTATTTAGATATGCTATAAACCGTCAGGGCCCTGGCCATAGATCTGCATATATACATTTACTTACAACACAGTATAAAAACTAAAGGACAAAAGCAAAATACAATGATTGTAGCCCTCCTCTCTTCTAACAATGTTATAATATAGCGGACACAGCCTGGAGGTTGTAATTATCAAGCGCGTGAACAAGAGAGAGAAACAAGTGGCTTACGAACTCTGTGTGAGCTGGGAACACACGTGTGCCTATAATATCGATCTACTCAAATGCCATCTTCTAAAAATACAACCGGACAAGAAGTTCACTGCATAGACATATTGTATTAAAACACTTGCGAGTAACAACAGAAAATATTGATACAAACAGGTCATAACGTTGCGTGTCCCAATTCACGCAACTTCACCGTGAAAGAAAGATAGCCCCACGCAGCGATATGCGCATCTTTTAAAGGAGCCACATTGTTAAGGGTTTGTTGCTCTTTGTTTAGCGTGCAGTCAGCCCGTTCAAGGAGTAGCCACACACCCACTTCCTCAATCAGCGCACATACTCTCACGCCAATCAAACCAAAGAGAGAACATTGGTAGCGATGGTCTAAAAATCAATCATGATTAGAGTGTCAAAAGTAAACATAAATATAAACCTTAGACTGCATCTATTATATAGGGAGAGAGGGCATAATTATATTGACAATAAAAGTGTACACAGTAAAAAGTCCCATTACACATACACACACACGCACATACATACACATACATAAATTTTTCCATTTTCCATTTTAGGCATTTAGCAGACACTCTTATCAGAGTGACTTACACAATTACATTTCTTTACATACAATCCATTTATACAGCTGGATATTTTTATTGAAGCAATTCAGGTTAAGTACCTTTTAGCTCAAAGGGTACAACAGCAGTGCCCCACCTAGGAATTGATCCTACAATCCTAGGTGGGGCCGAATCTGACCACCGGTGCTGTGGGCAGTGGTGTCCCGCAGGGATCGGTGCTGGGACCTCTGCTCTTCCTTATTTACATAAATGATCTGGATATGGACATTAGTAGCAAAATAGTTAAATTTGCAGATGATACTAAACTTGGGGGTTTGGCAAACAGTTTGGAATCGACTAAAGTAATCCAAGATGATTTTAAACAAAATCCAAAAATGGGCAGATACATGGCAGATGGCGTTCAATATTGCTAAATGTAAAGTGCATGTGGGAAATAAAAACATTAGACAGGAGTATTTTATGGGAGGAGAAAAGTTAGTAGGTGTTCAATTTGAAAAGGATTTAGGGTTGTAGTGGATCAAAGCCTATCTGCATCAAAGCAGTGTGCTACAGCAGTGAAAAAAGCCAACAGGATGCTGGGATACATAGCAAAAAGTATTGAGTACAAATCAAAGGAGGTTATATTAATGTTATATAACGCCTTTGTCAGACCGCACTTAGAATACTGTGTGCAGTTCTGGGCACCGCACTACAAGAAAGATATTGAAGCTCTTGAAAAAGTCCAAAGAAGGGCAAACTAAACTGATACCTGGTATGAAAGGTAAAAGTTATGATGATAGACTTAAGGCACTCAATCTATTTAAACTTAGCAAACGCAGACTTAGGGGATTTGATTGAGGTTTTTAAATTCCTAAAAGGGATTAACAAAGTAAAATACCAAAGATTTTTAAGATAAGTGGGGTCAGCAGAACAAGAGGCCACAGGTGGAAATTAGTTAAAGGCAAATTCCGCACAGATATTAGGAAGTTTTTCTTTACACAGAGAGTTGTCAATGCCTGGAACAGCTTGCCAGGTCAGGTAGTAGAGGCAGAAACGCGGGCTATTCAAGGCCAGGCTAGATGTAGTACTAGATGTTCTTTAGATTAGGACATGATGAGCCAAGATGGGCCGAACGGCCCGTTCTCATCATTATGTATTCTTATGTTCTTATGTTCTACAACCTCTGAGTTACAAGTCCAGCTCCCTAACCATTACACTATGCTGCCACTGTCACACACACACACACACACACACACACACACACGCACGTACACACATATACATACTAGGGATAGACCGATATGGTTTTTTCAGGGCCGATACCGATACCGATTATTAGTAGTCAAGGAGGCCGATAACCGATATTTGGAGGCGATATTCATTTGCAGTAAAAGTGAATATATTGCGTCAAAATTTTGAGTAATACAAACTCCAACACTTAACTTTGTTTAAATGCCTTTAAGCATATGTTTATTAAACATCGTAGAAAAATAGACATCTTTGTTTTAAAATTATAACAAAAGTGCAGGAAGCTCCCAGGCTCAGCAGCATCTCTTATAAATTTAACTGAACATTTAAATAAATAAATAAATAGCTTCCTGAAGTTTTATAAAGTAAATAAAACAAAGTTAAATAAAATTTGCACAGAAATGTGAGTCTCAAATCAATTAGTAGTCCCAATTGAGCAGCACCAGATTGTGGTGCAAAAAGCAGAGTTGTTCAGCGTGCTCTCCAGTGAGACGGCTTCTCTTGCTCTCATAAATTGCAGAGACTTCACTGAAGACGCGCTCACTTGGGACTGATGAGGGTGGTGCACAAAGAAACTTTCTTGCTTGTTTTTGCAGAGCTTGAAGCGCCCTTCATTCTGTCTCCACCACTGGAGTGGGTCCCCTCTCCGCCTGTCGATCACTGGCTCCTTGAGGTACAGATGTAGCTCATCCTCAACGCAGCTACGGGCCAGCAGGTCACTAGTGTGGGGTGCCAGCAGAGAACTGAACATCTCATCAACACGGCTGCGGAAGGATGTGTGTTCTCTCCGTTGCCTTTTGTGGGTGTTTCTGTCATTCTCGTGTGTCCCATATGCAGCTGCCTGCTCCTCCATACTGGCTCCTTCTGTGGCAGCATGCGCCTCTCGAGTGGTCTGTTGTGTGGCAGCGTCCTCTTCCTCTTTCAGCCATCCTTTGGCCTTGCTCAATGTCGTGGCAGAGGAGAATGCATGACTCTTATAACGAGGATCTAAGAGACAGGCCAGCACCACAATTTTTGTGTCCTCTACTTTTGCGAAATGCTTGTCCAGGCTCTCCCTCATGGCTTGCCTGAGCGTTCTGATGCCTTTTGTGGAGGGCCCCTCATCATCTTGAAGTAGCATCTTCAGCACAGTCAGGCATGGAATGATGCAGGATGCTGATGAGTTGCTGTGGCTCACCTGAAGTGTCACTTCCTCTATTGGGAGAAGAGTTTCAATTAAACTGGACACAAGGTCCCACTGGTGAGCAGTGGGACCTGCAAATCCTCCATGTTCACCACAGTAGATGGTAAGCGCACGCTTTGCTCCAGCATTCTTTGCAGCATGTGAGCGTTGAGTTCCACCTCGTTGGAACAGCCTGGATTATGTTGTGCTCTGGCAGGCCAAGTTCCCTCTGAATGTCTCGCAAACGCTGTTTGGCCAGAATGGAGTGGTGGAAATGTGTGGCACACTTCTTAAGTATTGCAATGACATCTGTGACGGCTCTTTGACTTGACAGACCGTCATTCACAAGTTGCAAGGTGTGCGCTGTGCAGCTGAGGTCTGGGAGTTCAGCGAGTCTCATTCCCTTCACAATATTTGCTCCGCTGTCTCGAAGCACTAGTGCTACACGGTCTTTGCTTATCTTCCAGTCCTCAAGCATACTGAGGAATGTCTCTTTCAGGTATTCCCCAGTGTGGGACCCATGCATCGCTCTTGTATTTAAGACGACCTGCTTTCTTGTCCATTCAGCGTCAATGAAATGGCATGTCAGGCTTATGAGCGACTCTGTCACACCAGACCAGCAGTCTGTGGTGAAGGAGAGAGAGTAGCCAGCATTCTCTGGTTGAATCAGGGCTTTGATCTTGTCCACAACCTTGTGGTGAACTTCTTGCAGCTTTTCAGTTCTGTAATACTTGTCACTTTTCAGTGCATATCGTGGCTCTGCTGCAGCCATGAGGCGCTTAAAGCCAACATCAGACACCACCGTGAACGGTTGGTTGTCAGTGACTATCATCTCTATGATTAGTTTGTCCATTGGTTTCGACCTGTCATCTGAGTTTGTACACTTTCTTTGTTTCTGAAACATGTCCTCTATTGTTGGCTGAGATGAAGTTGCCTCATCCTGATGAGATTCAGATTCCCGTTTCTTCTGTGCTGTTTCATACAACTCAGGGTGATGAATCCTAAGATGGGACCACATGTTTGAAGTATTTTTGTTTTTTCCCGTTGTTGCTCCCATGCTGACACCTTCATTGCATGTATCACAGACTGCCTTCCCTTGTGTTGGTTGAGTGTAATACTTCCATACTGCACTTTTAAACTTAAGTCTATCCATCTGCAATAAGGGTTTGCAATAAAACTAACCGAATTTTACTCTCTCTCACACACACACACTTCTATTATCACCGCCTATTTCCCTATCAATATTATCAGCAACCTTGTTTCAAGTGATTAACCCGTTAAAAACACTAAATAGCCTACAGCATCTTCACTTTAATAATCAGTGTTTATCGTAGGAACAGACAGCTGCCGCTAACGTATAGGGCCTCAAAGTAACGTTAGTAGTCGTGAGTTGTAGAGTTTCTCATGTGGCTTCCACACAAACACACACTATTCTCTACCATAACAGACATTCTCCCCATTGCTACAGTCTGCTAAACGTCTAGAGGAGAGGAGGAGAAAGCGGACCGGTGAGCTAACGTTACGCTAAAAGCTAATCAGCCTTCACTTCAACGTGCTTCCCTGCAATGAAACTGGACTGAATTGAGTTCATTAGGTTTTTACTCTCTCTCTCTCACTCACACACACATACTTCTACTATCACGGACTATTTCCATATCGATATTATCAGCAACCTTGTTTCAAGTGATTAACAGACCCGTCTGGAGGGACTGCGAGCGAGCAGAGCTGCCGCTTATGTTTATATAACGTTATTGGGCTCACAGTAATGTTACTAGTAGTTGTGAGTTGTAGAGGACTGGGATGTTTATTACAATTTCGGGAGAGTCTGCTGCCTTAACTTACCTTGGAAACATATATCCGCTCTCCGGAGCTTCTCCACCCGGCAAAACCTTTTCTCCTCTCCGCTGTGTGTGTGAGCACTGTGCATGCACAGCCTTCACTGCTGATTGGCTGTTACCCGTGCTGTGGCTCTGTGTGTAACCAATCAGATGGTGGTGTGGGTGGGGCAATGCTGGAGACAGAGTAGTGACTGCAGACAGAGAGGCACGGCTGCATCAGAGCCAAAATAACCCAGTTTTAAATTGATCTCTTATCGGCCGTCGGATTATCAAAAAAGGCAGATGCCGATATGCCTCAAAATGCCGAATATCGGCGCCAATAATCAGTCCAGCCGATAATCGGTCTATCCCTAATACATACACTACCGGTCCAAAGTTTTAGAATACCCACATTTTCCCCATTTTTCTCCCAATTTGGTAGCCAATTACTCCCACTGTGCTTAGTTCAATGCCCTCCCTCGTAGTTCGCTGCCGTAGTCCTGTGACCGGCAGTGACAAAGGCGCAGCGCTGCCTCCTCCGAGACAGCACTCGTCGTGCTGTTGACTGTAATTCCGGTACCCCAGAACCACTCCTTATACATTTTTACATTTTTAGGCATTTAGCAGACGCTCTTATCCAGAGCGACTTACACAGTTTACATTTCTTTACATACAATCCATTAAAACAGCTGGATATTTTTACTGAAGCAATTCAGGTTAAGTACCTTTAGCTCAAGGGTACAACAGCAGTGCCCCACCTAGGAATTGATCCTACAACCTCTGAGTTACAAGCCCAGTTCCCTAACCATTACACTACACTGCCACTCCTGTGCGCAGCGAACCGCGCCTCTCTGCCGCCCCGATGGCACTCCCGGCCAGAGCCGACTCTGGCGCGACCGGGAATCGAACCCCGGTCGCCGTGGCCAGCGTCGGACGTTGAAACCACGCGGGAGGCCCCCATTTTCCAGTTTTTACTGAAATTTAAGCAGTTAAAAACGCGCGCACACACACCTGCACAATCACTCAGAGGTCACTTATGTACATGAGAAATCACCAAGTAGATCATAATATACTGTTTACTTGTGCATCTTCTATACATGCACATACATCCAAGTATGTTGTCAATTCTGCATTATAAACAGATTTGACTATCAACAACAATTTACCTATTTTATATATATCTTCAACTTTTTCATTTCCCTCCCTGCAGGGCTCCAGAGTGCGACCAATTTGGTCGCACATGCGACCAAATATTTTAGGAGTGCACCTAATAATTTGTCTAGGGTGCACTGGTGCACCTAACTCTGCCCGGTGAAAACATTAATTTCTTTCGCAGCGCACCATCTCTCTGTGTTCTCCGGTGACCAAAATGGGTGAACGCAGCCCAAGTGTTGTGAAAGATTTTAAACCCCAGCTCGTGTCAGTCGCATCCTGGTAGGATATCGTGGTCTAAACCAATAAGAGACAGAGCTCGGGCAGGTCTTTGCCTCTGATTGGCTGTGGTCTCTGCTCTAAGTTATGTGTGTTTAAAAATTGCTAGCGACCTGAGCGCTAAAGTAGCCAAACGGAAAAAGAAAATAAACGCTACAAAACGAGGGAAAATGAAGAGAGGTAAAAACATTGAAAGTTTTTTCATTAAGAAAACTAAGCCTACAACCAGCCATGCTACTGTCATTCCCTCCATCCCCACTACTGACAGTCCATCCAGCCCAGACACGGAGCCCTCGCGGTCCCTGCTACCAAGCCCGGGTCCTTCGGCGATAGCGTCAGACTCGAACCAGAGGAGACAACCGAGTCTGAGATAGAGCCCGGCCCCGAGACTCAAATTAAAAAGCCAAAAGTGTATTCTTTCAGACAGGACTGGCTGAAACAATTTCCCTGGCTGAGGTACGAAAAGGATGGAACGCAATGCACTGCGTTTACTGTCGGGAGTGCGGTCTGAATATGGCTGGTAACAGTGCATTCGTAAGCGGGTCAACAACGTTTCGTATCGAAACTTTAAAAAAACACAACATGTCTAAAAAGCATACTGTATGCCGTGACAAGTGTGTAGAGAAAGTGGCCCCTCTCCCAGCTGCATTGCAGCGGCAGGCAGTAATAATCAGGAGCTCTGAGGAATCGGAAATGATAATTCAATTTAATGTTGCATACAACATTGCCAAAGAGGAGTTGCCGTTTACTAAATTCAAATCAGAAATTATCCTCATGAAGAAAAATGGATTAAACGTCAACCCGACGTATAGCAACGATACGGCATGTGCCCAATTCATTGGAGTAATAGCCGATACCTTAAAGCAAAAGACAGCTGCGGACGCCGGAAACGCCACATACATGTCCTTCATGATTGACGGCGACACAGACATCTCTACCAAGGAGTGTGTGATCGTCTACAGCCGCATTTTGCGCAAAGGGAGACCGGTCAACATTTTAATTGGACACATCGAGGTGGAGCATGCACATGCACAAGGTAAGTTTGAAGGCCCAGCCACATTACAGCATGAGAGATAACGAAATAGAAATATTAAGAAAATGGTATAGTCCTAAATATTATAAAAATGAATAAGTAAAAAGATAAGTAGGCTAAGATCACATAAACAGTTTTCCTTTTGCAATCTATAGGCTAGTGACCTGCATGCATTTTTTTCCTTTAGGAATTTATGCTGCCACAAAGCAAGCATTTGCTGCGCTTGGGCATCAGTGCGCAGATTGGCTGGGGAAAACGGTTGCTCTGGGTGCTGATGGTGCTGCAGTTAACACTAGCACTTTTATTTGGAAATGTTTTATTGTGCTTAATGTTTTAGTTTGAAATGTTCAATTTCAGCTCAGTGAAGCAGCTTTTTATATATAATTGTGCTTCAAATAAAGACAAGCATTTCTCTGCACCTTATTCTTGTTTAAAAATCATTCACATTATATGAAAGTTATGGAGAGCGATAAAAAGGTGACCTTATGGCGTTGAAGGCGACACAATGAAAACATTGGGTGCACCTACATTTTGTCCTGGTGAGTGATCTACCCCCCCCCCTTTGGCAAGAGATTTAGCAGCTAGAAGAGCTTCTGACTAAGACCTTATGGTCTTTCCCTTGGCACCATGAGACCGTGCAACAGAGAGCTCTATAGTCAAAATATCTAACAGCAAGTACCACCAATGGCTTATTGAAAGTGTGTGTGGTGGTTTCCACCGTACTACCAGGATTTTCTTTGCGGCAGTTAGGCCAGAAAGACAGATTCTTTTTTCATGCACAGACATGTGGTTCTCTGTGGCTCATTTGGCAGAGCACAGCATTGGCAATGCTTAGGTTGTGGGTTCAACTTGTAGTGAAAAAAAAAAGAATGCATTCACTACTGTAAGTCGCTTTGGATAAAATAATCTGCTAAACGGCATGTATACATAGGGACCTGAGAGTTGTCATTTAAGTGGCATAGTGAGGGGCAGCATGGAATATCTTTATTGAGAATTTCTGATAGAGATTCGGTGACTTGTAACCAAAAGGACTGTACCTAAGGGCATTCGCAAAACATATGTGTGAAGGTACCTATGAGGCTTTGTGAACAAAGCTGATAGAGAGGAAATGAGTCCAATTTGATCAAATGTCTAATTCTAGGGGTTAAATAAGTTATATACAAATCTTAAGTGAATAGCTTGGTGATTATGATATACATTTCTGAACGTTTAAACGGGAAACCGCTAAAAATATGGCCGTTAGAAGAAAAAATATCCATTTGTCACACCCCTAATAACAAGGGAACGCTACCTGGCTAATGTTAGCTAATCAGTTAGCTACCTTTCTAACCCAAATAGTTGACATGAGCCAGTGAGGCAGTTGTCTACTTGGCAGTGGAAAAAAGGCATATGGTTGGATGAGTCATCCTTCACGCTGATCTCAACAAGCGGATGAGTGTTTATGTGCTGCTCGCCAAAAGGCCCGAGTGCTTGTTTCCCACAGTGAAGGGTTCTGGTGGCTCTGTTATGTTTTGGGGTGCGTTTTCCTGGCATGGTTTAGGTCCACTCAACCCCTTAGAGAGCCAGGTAAACACTAATAAATACAAAGCCATTTGTGATCACCTTCATCCTGTGGTGAAGCATTTCTATTGTGATGGGAGTGGTCTCTTCCAGGATGACAATGCCCCCATCCACAGGGCACAAGTGGCCACTGAATGGTTTCATGAGCATGAAACCGATATAAACCATATGACAGTGACATCTCAGTCACCAGATCTCAACCCAGCTGAACACTTATGTTACATCCCTCTAATAGAGCTCCAGACACTTGTAGAATCTATGCCAAGGGCCTCCCGCGTGGTCTAGTGGTTACAACGTCCAACGCTGGCCACGGCGACCGGGGTTCGATTCCCATTGCGCCAGAGTCGGCTCTGGCCAGGAGTGCCATCGGGGCGGCAATTGGCTGTCTGCCCCAGGGAGGGGGGAGGGAAGCCGACACACACACAGTTCGCTGCGCACAGGAGTGGTTCTATGAGGCAGCAAACTATGAGGGAAGGGGATTGAACTAAGCACAGTGGGTAATTGGCTACCAAACTGGGAGAAAAACAGGGTGAAAGCGGGAAAATAAAATTGCCAAGGTGCATTGAAGCTGTTTTAGCAGCTTGTGGTTGCCGAACGCCCTATTAAGAAACTATTGGTGTTTCCTTTAGTTTGGCAGTTACCTGTATGTTATAGGTGTGTATGCTCAGTTTTTAACCAAATTCATTGTATTCAATACTGCCCCCTAATGCTGGAACCAACTCAGTGCCACACCCATCTCTCTGAGAAGAGGAAATGACCACACTGACAGTTAGAATAATTACAATAGAAATGCGTTTGCAATAATCTATTTTTCTAAATGTTGTTCATTTTAGTAAATGTTGCTTGTTGTGTCTTCACAGGCTCAGTGGGTGTGATCTCACAGGGCAATCCTGGGAAATTGTGGCCTCAGCTCTGCAGTCAGTCTCATCACCCCTGAGAGAGCTGGACCTCAGCTACAATAACCTGGGAGATTCAGGAGTGGATCTGCTCTGTGCTGCATTGAGTAAACTCCACACTCTGAGGTGAGATGTTATGAATTTCGTGTTATGAATTCTGTTGTGTATCTTTTTCATATTTTCCATGTTCTTATCCTGGATCCAGGACCTTAATTGAACATCTCATTAGTAGCACAGTGTTTCCTGCATATGTTCAATACCAACCTCAATTTCAAATGTATTTGTATAGCGCTTTTCACAATAGAATTGTCACAAAACGCTTAACAGAGGGGGAACCCAGGCCTAGACCCCCCGAAAAGCAAGCCTAAAGGCAACAGTGGCAAGGAAAAACTCCCTTGGTAGGGAGAAACCCTGGGAGGAACCAGACTAAAAGGGGGCTATCCTCTTCTGGCCAGCACAGGGTGTGTCCAAAAAAGACCATGTCATGGTCAGTCCAAGGTGACTCAGGGCTGAAACACTTTGCCCCTCCTGAATTAGGTAGTCAGTGGGGGGGGGGGGCTGGGGGGGCTAAACCACACGGAGAGGGTCCAGATCCAGGAACTGGGGTTGGTGTGGGGGTGAGGGTTGATGGGGGCAGCTCACACTTCTCGCAGGATCTAGGGCTCAGAGGCCGAGGCAGAGAAGAGAACATGCAGTCAGAAAAAAAAGCAGTGCTATAGCCAGTAGCATTATGTAAGAGCAATCCAGCGCTGTGTATGTTCAATACCAACCTCAATCCAGCGCTGTGTATGTTCATTACCAACCTCAATCCAGCGCAGTGTATGTTCAATACCAACCTCAATCCAGCGCTGTGTATGTGTACTATTCCGGCTCGTTTCATGGAGTCATGCGGCCTGTTAGAACCAAGAACAGAGATACAGCTCTGTTCAGATCAGAGGGTGGCCCATTTGCACAACAAATTGGTCAAGATTTTATTTTATTTTTATTTAACCTTTATTTAACCAGAATAGTCTCATTGAGATTAAAAATCTCAAATCTCTTTATTTCCATCTAGGGATTTAATAGTCTTCCAGATTTTCAATGGATTGTTTAGATTGATTGATGTTTCGGTGAGGAAGTGATCAACTTTAGCTTTTCTAATGGCAACTGTAAATGCATTACGCAGACGCCTGAAGTGCAGCCAGTCTGAGTCAAGACCTGTTTTCCTGGCCTTTGCCCATGCCATATTTCACTCATGAAGTGAGCTGGATAACTCTGGCGTGAACCATGCATTGTTTCGTCCTTTTACTTTATGTTTTCTGAGGGGAGCATGCTTATTTACAATTTCAATAAAACAATCGTAAAATAATTTCCAGGCATTTTCAACATCAGCACTGAGGTTAATTCTCTCCCAATCAAAATGAAACAGATCGTGAAAAAACCCTTGTTCAATAAAGTTTTTCATGTTACGCTTTATAATAATGCGTGGCTTAGTCTTAGGAACTTTTGTGTTTCTGACTGTGGCAACGACACAGTGGTCACTGATGTCATTTGCAAATACAGAAGCAGCTGTATATTTATGAGGAACGTTGGTTAGTATTAGATCAATTAGAGATGATTTTTCAGGACATTTTGGATTTGGTCTAGTGGGGCCATCAACAATCTGAAAAAGATTTAGCGAGTCACAATAAGCTTTAAGATCATCAGATACTGGTTGTAGCCAGTTCCAATTTAGATCACCAATAATAACAATTTCATTGAAATTCAGTCCCGTTATAAGCTGCATTATAGCAGGTAAAGCACCATTAACAGCTGAAGGTGGCCTATAGCAACCAACGACAGTAATGTGGAGAGTTTTAGACACCTCAAGATCAAGAGCTAGAAATTCGAATTGCTTGCTCACTGACATAGAGAGAAGCACATTCACAAGGAACTTACTTTTGACATAGATTGCCACACCCCCACACCTTTTAGGTCAGTCAGTCCTATATACATTATACCCATCAATGCTAACATCCTTATTCATATTTGATTTGCTTAGCCAAATTTCAAATAAAACTGACATCTGCATCAGTTGAATGTGCCCAAATACGGATCATATCCATTTTCGCGATCAAACTGCGCACATTCAAGTGGATAAAACCAATACCAGACCTTGATTTAAAATCGGCAGTAGTGTTGAAACTAATAGCAGGAGCAGGGCCTGGGTTGGGCTGCACATTCCCTGAGATCAGCAGCAGCAAAACAATGAAACACCTCTGCTTATGTAGATTAATGGGGGATTCTTTCTTAGTATTAGTTTCTAACACAAAGTCACAAAGACAGTCCACTGAAGTGATAGAATTGTCTTGTAGAACCATGACACACATCAGATGGGCCAAGTCCATAGAGTCAGGGGAGAAGAACAGAGTCAGGGGTAATGATTTTACATCTGGCGGACAGCGACAGTTCCACGGTGCAATGCAACCGTCATAGGTGTGTATGCAGATGCCTGCAATGATGTCTATTGCTGTATTCCTGCACTGATCTTGTGCGCTAACTGTGATTGTTCCTACCATGTATTAATGCACATGTTGTAAGTCGCTCTGGATAAGAGCGTCTGCTAAATGCTTAAAATGTAAAATGTGGCAACGCTTAGGTTGTGGGTTGAATTCCCACTGGGACCACATCTAAACAGATCAACAATGCCGAGAGGAAAGGAGATATCCGAGGACATCAGGAAGAAGGTACTGACAGCCCATCAGTCTGGGGAAAGCTATAAGACCATCTCCAAAAGATTCCAGTTCCATCCATCCACTGTAAGACAAATCATTTACAAATGGAGGGCATTCAACATGACTGCAACTCTGCCTAGAAGTGGACGCCCATCAAAACTATCACCAAGAAGCACCAGAAGAATAATAAATCAGGTAAAGGCCAACCCACACATCACCTCTAGAGAGTTGCAGACCTCTCTGGCAGCATCTGGGGTAAATGTACATGCGTCTACAATCAGACGAAAATTGAATAGACATGACATTCATGGGAGGGTTGCTAGAAAGAAGCCTCTGCTCTCAAGAAAGAACAAAGCTGCCCGTTTCAACTTTGCCAGAGAACACTTGGACAAACCAGAGGCCTATTGGAAGTCCATTCTCTGGACAGATGAGTCCAAGATAGAATTATTTGGTCACAATCAAAACCGCTATGTTTGGAGAAAAGCCAACACTGCATACCAAGAAAAGAACCTCCTCCCAACAGTGAAGCATGGTGGTGGAAATGTGAAAGTCTGGGGCAGCTTTTCTGCCTCCGGACCTGGATGACTCCATATTATCCAGGGAAACATGAATTCTCATGCCTATCAACAAATTCTTGATCAGAATCTCCTGCCATCAGTCAGGGAGTTGAAGCTGGGCCGAAAATGGGTTCTGCAACAAGACAATGACCCAAAGCATACCAGCAAAACTACCAAGGAATGGCTTAACAGAAAGAGGATTCGTACTCTGGAATGGCCTAGTCAAAGTCCAGACCTCAATCCTATAGAAATGTTGTGGCTAGACCTGAAGCGGGCGGTACATGCCAGATGTCCCTCCAACCTCTCAACTGGCTGAGTTCTGCAAGGAGGAGGGCAAAAATCCCCAACAGCAGATGCGAGAGACTGGTCAGTGGTTACAGAAGACGTTTGGTTGAAGTAATGGCTGCAAATACAAAAAAAAATATGTATTCACTACTGTAAGTCGCTTTGGATAAAAGCGTCTGCTAAATGGCATACTACTACTACTACTACATGTCACGTGCCAAGCTCAAGATAGAGCCTAGGATTGTCTTTTAGTGCCTTGTTTACCAGGCAGATGGCCTTGGATATGAAGGATGCTCTGCATCGGTTGGTGGAGCACCTGGGGAGGTGCAGACGGTGCCCGAGAGGGAGCATTTGACAGTGGGGATAGAGGACATGAGTACTGTCCCCCAGGATGTCGTGAGCCTTCCTCCTGGCCTGCTGCTCATAGAATGAGACTAGGCTTCTGAGAGGCAGCCCAGTGATTTTAGAACAGGTGTTAACTATGGATTGGAGGCGGTTCTGGTTTTTAACAGTGAGGGATGTGAACCAGCAGATGAATGAATGTAGCTGCCCCTACCCTACCCTACTCTGCTTGAGCACTACCAGTAGAGACACATGCAGTATGATACAAAGTGGTCTAAAGAAATATAGTTGTGCCTACCTTATTTGTAGGTGAAGTCTACAAAACAATCTGTATCAACATAGCTAGCAATGCAAGCAGGCGAGTTACTTAGCTAGCTATCAAGAATTAACCATCAATTGAGCTGTTGGGTTTTTACAATTTTATAAAAAATGTCTCAAAAATGAATTAGAGAATATTTCCAAAAGCCTGCAAAAAAAAAAGCACAGCACATCATAATCGATGCTACCTCTATCCTCAACCTCAGAGGCACAGACACCTGCAAGCAGCAGCTCGCTAGCCACGGAGCAATTATTACTGTTGCAACTAATACCATTTGTGGTAGCTAGTTTGCCATGAAGCAACTGTTTCTATGTTTGTTTATGTATCACTCTTTGCCTTGACAACCTAGCCAGGTTCCAGGCTGAGCTGCAGCTCCGTGGCAGCCAGCACTAACGTGCTGTTAGTATGTTATCTTGTTTTCATGTTCTGGTCGTGTCCTTCTACTCGTCACTACAATCTAAATATCTATCTACATTTACATTTTTAAATTTGAAGAATTTAGCAGACGCTCTTATCTTATCTTAAATGCAACCGGATTTGTGAGTAGGCCTACGCCTACTACACGGGAGTTATCAGTCCCGTGGAGGCTTCCACCAATGCCGCACAAAGTGAATAAGGACAGAACAGCCAGGAGCAGCGACATTGTAGCCTACGTTTCAGTCCTCACGTATCAGAAAAAATTCTGGGAGAATCCCTTGCGTGACGTCACACGTTTCAATCCTGCGTCTCAGGGAAATCCAGGGGAATCCGTTTCGTGACTTCACACATAAACAGGAAATCAAGCCCAGCAGAGCGATGCTGTGGATAAATGAAATAAAAAATCAGGGCCAGCCCTAAAGCGTTAAGAAAACAGTAGGCTATTTGAGCCAGGAATTTGCACTTCCCTTAATAAAGCGAAGTTTAGGGCCCATCAAAATCAGCGGCGAATCAGCACCCTGGCTTCGCTAGGAACAGGTAGCCCACCAAACAGACTTTGAACAGTGAAGCAACACTGCGAATGAAGGAATTAAAAATCAAGACCAGCGCGGGTCTTTAAAAGAACAGTAAGAAAACCCCAGTAACTTCTGAGAATGAATGAAAAGCACTTCCCTTTATCATGTGAAGTATGGGCCCATCAGTATCAAATGGCGAGTCAACACCACAGCAGCTCCGCAAGATGAACAGGCTCCACAGATCAAACCGAGGAGCAATCCAGGTAATCCAGAAGCAGCGAGAATATAAACCACGCTTCACATTTAGGATCCACTTTTAAATCGATCAACTCCCTAAATTGACCAGTAAGTTATCAGTGACAACGGGTATCACTCAATCACACTAGAACAATCACTCAGATGTAGTGTGTGCGTGTGCGTGTGCGCGCTCTCCACAGGCTGGGGCAGTGTAATCTCACTGAGGGCTGTGTGTCTGTCTCTCTGTCTCTGTCTGTGTGTGTGTTAGAGAGAGTGTGTTTCAGCCCTGAGTCACCTTGGACTGACTATGATATGGTCTTTTTTGGCCAGAAGAGGATGGGCTCCCCCCCCTTTTAGTCTGGTTTCTCCCTATCAAGGGAGTTTTTCCTTGCCACTGTTGCCTTTAGGCCTGCTTTTGGGGGGGTCTAGGCCTGGGCTCCCCCTCTGTTAAGCATTTTGTGACAATTCAATTGTGAAAAGCGCTATACAAATACATTTGATTTGATTTGATTTGTTTGCACTTTGTGTGTGTTCTCTCCCCAGGCTGGGGCAGTGTAATCTCACGAGGGCTGTGCTGTGTGTGTGTGTGTGTCTGCCTGCCTGTCTGTCTGTCTGTGTCCCCGTCTCTGTCGGCGTGTGTTTTTATTTAGTTAGTTAGTTCGTTTGTTTGTTAGTTAACTAACATTTTGTCTGTGTGTTCTCTCCCCAGGCTGGGGCAGTGTAATCTCACAGAGGGCTGCTGTGATGCTCTGGCCTCAGTCCTGCGCTCACACCACTCAGAGCTGAGAGAGCTGGAGCTCAGAGACAATCACTTGCAGGATTCAGGAGTGAGAGCGCTCTCTGCTGGACTGGAGGACCCACACTGTAAACTACAGAGACTGGGGTGAGGAGCGTAATCATGTGGTCATCACACCGATTAAAACAGTATCCACAACATTCTCCATTTATGAAATATGTGTAATGCACAAAACACTGTAGTTAATGTAGTATTTACTAAGGATGGGCACAGCTAATCGATTCCCTCAGTGCCCGTAAGAGCATCCATTGCTTGAGTACTAAACCTACTGCCTGATTAGAGGAAATTGGAATATTAAGTAGGTCACATGTAAGTTTGATCTGTTTCACAGAAACACAGTTACAGACGTGGATGTTTGCTGCACATTTATACATTTCATATTGATGGTGATTCAGCGTGCAAGAACCTACATTGATTCTGTTGTTTATGTCTGATACTGGATTGGTAGGGACTAAATTAACAAAATAATTTATGGTACTAATGTAGCACAAACGAATGAGACCACTTTGGACAAGGTTGGGGTGCTGATGCCATTATTGCACATGAACTACAACTTTTCATAAAACCATAACTGCACAATGTTTTTCCATGAAGGTCTGAATTGTGTTCAATATGTGAAGCTGTTGCTCCTGTTATTTTTATTTTTCGGCATCAATAGCTTGCTAAGTAAAATGTAAAAATGTGATGATGGCTGGATGGACCTGACAGGAAGAAACAGTTTTGCTATTTATGTTCAAAGCTTTTCAAAGGTTCGGGATTGTTGGCTGACACATTAGGTACATGTATCAGAAAAAAGTTAGTGATAGCGAAATTACGTTGTAGTGATAGTGAAATGCTACTATCTATGCAATTTAGAAATTCTAGCAAAATTAAGTATTTAATCGATATCAACTTGTTCCATCTAGCTGCATTTCCATAAATGTAGCTGCCCACTGTTTGATATTTTTTCTAAACTAGCTTCTATAGGCTAATTCTAGGCTACTTTTCCAAAGGTAAAAATATTGTGTGGTACATACAAATAGTGTTAATTAATGTGTTTTACATTTCAAGTTTTGCTAACCCTAATAACTAGCGTCAATTAACATGACAGAAGTATAAATACTCGCAAGTGAGGTAATGAAACATCAGGATATTGAAGTTGGGTTCATGCTTGATATTACTGATGAACTACAAATTAATTATTTAGTTAAAAAGTTTTTTTCCCTGAGGGTCTCCCGCGTGGTTTAGTGGTTTCAACATCCGACGCTTTCGTTGCTAGGGGAGTTCTATGACGCCTGACGTCACGCCAAATTCTTCCATCAGTAAACGGGCCACCAGTCGGGACAGAGCTCACACAAACCAGTTGTGTGTGTCTGTCTGTGAACGTGTGTGTCTGTGTGCATGTGTGTGCATATGTGTCCATCTGCATGTGTGTTTGTGTGCATGTCTGTGTGCGTGAGTGTATATATGTGCATGTGTGTGTATGTGTATGTGCGTGTGTGTGGTTGTATATGGGTATGGGTATGTGTGTGTGTGTGTGTGTGTGTGAGCCTGTGTGTGAGTGTGCCTGTGTGTCTGTTTGTTCATGTGTGTGAGTGTGCCTGTGTGTCTGTTTGTGTATCCGTGCCTGTCTGTCTGTCTGTCTGAGTGCATGTGTGTCTGTCTGTGTGCATGTGCGTGCCTGTCTGTGTGTATGCGGCTGTGTGCATGTATGTGGGTGTGCGTTTGTGTTTGTGTGTATGTGTGTGTGACCAGTCTGGTTGTGTATGAAGATCTGCGTTGTGTAATCTGCATATGGACTGACTGAAGGACACACTGGACTGACCACTGGACTGCACTGCTTGCTGGATGACTGCACATTTATTGTCTGAATAGATTAAAAAGCATATTGCCACAGCAGTGCTATGTCTCTGGCTGGTCACAGGCATAAAACACCTGATATGAGAGAAAGGGCGAGTGAGCAAACACGCGAACGAGACCAGCACCAAGTTGCTAACTAGCATAACTTAGCACGTTCATATAACCTGCGATATTCGACAAGATACTCCTATTGGCATGAAACAAAAATGACAACGGCATTTTGCCAGGTTAATGGACTTATAAACTCATGAATTACAACGCTTATGAACACTTTTATGAACTTTTAAACCTTGTTTCCTCAGAGCATTAACGTCACCTTACCTCTCCTCAGACAGCTCAATACAGACTGAGGAGAGAACACGCGAGCAGCACACTGATGACATCGTCAAAAGTTCAAAATTTATTTTAAAAATAAATTAATAAAGCTCCCAAAACTATCCACACTTCATATTTATGCTTAAAAATTAAAGAAAACACTTAGAAAAAGAATCAAATAGAAAAACAGGAATTTATGGTGAAATACATTATACATATCTATGCACCTGCTACATGTGCATGTTTGTGTGCATGTGCGTGTCTGTCTGTGTGTATGTGTCTGCGTACATGCATGTGGGTGTGCGTTTGTGTTTGTGTGTATGTGTGCATATCTGTGTGTGTGCATGTGCATGTCTGTGTCTCTGTGAAACCTAAACCTACAGTCACTTCCCACACGTGCATATTTAGACCAGACAGTGATCTAAATTAGCATGGTGTGAGACCAGGACACGCACGAATATGGCAATTCTGTGTTGCACTGATTTGTAACTATTATTTTCTTTGCTATACTTTCTCAAATATTTGACTACTGTATTGCTAAAAGAATAACTATTTACACTAATTATATGTAAATTGTATTTACATTGAGGCTAATAATGATTTTCAAATGCACCTGGGAAAAAATGTTGCCACCAGTCGGGGAATTCCCCTTTAGGCAAGCAGAGGAAGATTCAATGTGGGGATGCAACCTGCACAATTTTCATTCAGAAAATGTTGCTTTTTTTGTTTTGTTTTTGTCTCTCTTAAATATTGAACAGTACATTCTTACAAATAATATAAAATACATAATAAGTACATTGAGTTGGGAAGAAAATGTGATTTTCCCTCTCAAAAGTATCAAAAAATGCATGAAATTCTCATGAACGCAAAATATGAGCTCCTGCTTAATAGACATTTCCACACACCACAACATGAATTGTGATCCACCACTGCAGAAAACAAAACCTAGGAGAAACGATGTTAAAATTATAGCTGCAAAAGAGAGTAGCCTGTTTAAACAATAAGGTGAACATCATTTAAATAATGATTCAAATTAATAAAGGTTTCAAATTCTTTAAATTGTAATATTTTGATATCTTTTTTTGAGTTACGAGCAACCTCTGAACAACCTCCATTCCCCATGCGTTTGTGTTTCAGAGGTTCTCCTGTATATGGGCCTAAAACACCAAAAAATCAATAATGTAACATATGTCTGAAACACAATATTTCTTAGATTATTTTATTGATGAAAATGAGTCAATATCAAATCTAAAGCTAAATGGCTTTTCAAAGGGATTTCACCACGGCCACGCTGTAAGTAAGGGTGAGCATTTCATGCAAAGAAAACAGGAACACATAGTCCTGTTACCTACGTAAAACAATGGGTACCACATTAATGCTGTGAGATGTAAAGACAAATAAACGAATGTACAATACTGTCAGGTTGTGTGTTTTGTGACGTTGGTAAGTGAAATCGACATTAGGAAACGATACACAACGGCACTCGTATAGCATACAAAGTTCACTACTCACCTGGGTACAGGGTTAGAGAGAAAGCAGGGTGCTCTTTCACAATACCATTCAGAAATCTGGAGAAAATGCTTTTGATTACATCACTCTTCTGAAGAGAACAGCTGATACTCTAGCTACTTAAAATAGGCGGCAGACTGCAGGCAACACCCTGATTGCTCGAGTCCACCTGTAGTCCACCTTTTCTCCTGCGTTTCCTGCAGACCTGCGAGAGTGAAGAGCTCTTTCCTCCATCTCTCTGCAGGCTATCAGGCTGTGGAGTCACACAGAGAGGCTGTGCTTCTCTGGCTTCAGCTCTGCGCTCAAACCCCTCACACCTGAGAGTGCTGGACCTGAGCTACAATCACCCAGGGGACTCAGGAGTGAGAGCGCTCTCTGCTGGACTGGAGGACCGCAGCTGTAAACCGGAGACACTGCTGTAAGTACAGTGGGAGGTCGAGGGAGCCAGGAAAGGTGAGAGAGAGGCTGCTTTACTGAGCTGCTCTCCTGCTGTAAGCACTCACTCTGCATTCTGTTCCTCTGTGCTTGTAGACGGCTGCTGCGTCACAGTAAAACTAGCGAGATGGTTTAGATTGTGTTTTCATCTGATCAGTAAAGTCCTGCCAGTGTGTGGAGCTTTCCCATTGGCAACGAGCTCTGAGTCTCTCTGTCTGTCCGATCCTCTGTTCCTACAGTGTGGACCATGGAGGAGAGATCAGGATCAAACCAGGACTGAGGAAATGTAAGTCTGTCTGCACTGGAGGCTTTAAGATGGAGACAGCAGATTAACAGAAGGAAGGGGGTTGGAGGGCAGTTTAGGGATAAAGATTAAATATGATGCTGTTTTACTGCTAGTCTCATCCTCCACTCATATCTGCCCCCTCTCCACTCACTCACCACTCCTCTCCTGTGATCTTCATCACTCCTCTTCCTCCCTCCTTGTCTGTGTCTAAGTGTGGTTTTCTGACCACTTGGAGTCAGTACATTTAGTCACATAAACCTGATGTATGAGTATAGAGATTATGGGTATGAGATGTAGATGTTCCAGTAGTGAGGGAGGGCACAAAGGTAGATATGTTTATGTGAAGAGTGTTGGTAGAGGGTAGTTTCTGAGTGAGACACAGCCCTGTGCAACACACACACACGCACAGACATTATACACACACACACACTATACACACACACACACACTATGTACACACACTCATACACCCTGCCCCTACCGCACACACACACACACACACACACACACACACACACACACACACACACACACACACACACACACACACACACACACCCTGTCCCTCACACACACACACACACACACACACACACACCCACACACACCACACACACACACACACACACCCAGCCCCTCCCACACTTTCTCCATAACACTCTCTCATCGCACTCTCTCTCTCTTCATGGGGGGTGTGGTTGGGGGTGCGAGTTGAGCCCATCCCATCATCCATTATTTTACAAATTAAGGCGAGACACGGTAGGCAAAATTACGTTTTTGCTTCCACTCATCAATTTTCCGATTTTTTATTTATTTTGCTTCTGAAGGTACCTCTTCCATGTCAGCAGTGATGGAGAGGCTGTGGCTTGAGAGCACAATCATCAAAACTCTCAGCTTCTCTAGCAGTTACATAAGCTAAACTTTGTATATTCATTCTTAGCACTATTCTGAAGGTTATTACAGAAGGATTTGTTCATATGTTGCTAATTGCTTGATTTTTAATACATTTTGTTCTTAAAAACGTGCCAAAAACACATTATTAATGCCTGTACATAGTATTTTTAGATTTATAAAATGAAAAAAGGATGTATTCAAAATGTGTTCTGTAAAAACCATTTGTCTCTAACATGTTGTCAAAATGAAATAAAGATTTTAAGTCTGGCTTTATCCTATATCCAGATTTTTGTTTTTTTAATATATGCAAATTTATGCGCCTAATTTGCATATGTACATGTTTTATAGAAAACTTGTAATACAAAATAAATGTTTAATAATGTATGTAATCAACTGCCAAAAAGTTAATGTTGATATTCTTTAGTTAAAAATGTTCCCCCTTAAGCACTGTGGAGATGGTTTCTCTTCTAACCTCCCTCTTGTCTGCAGATGCCTGTCAGCTCACCCTGGATCCCAACACAGCAAACAGAGAGCTGTCTCTGTCTGAGGGGGACAGGAAGGTGACACACGGGAGAGAGAGGCAGCCATACCCTGATCACCCAGAGAGATTTGAGCACAGGCCCCAGGTTCTGTGCAGAGAGGGTCTGTCTGGACGCTGTTACTGGGAGGCAGAGTGGAGTGTGGAGGAGGAGGATGGGTTGAGATTGCAGTGGCGTATAAAGGAATCAGCAGGGGGGAGGGGCTCTTCAGAGTGCTCTTGGATGTGATGAAAAGTCCTGGAGTCTGCTCTGCTCTAATGATGGTGGATACTCTGCCCGGCACAAAGGGAACATCACTCACATACCTGCCCCCCCCCCCCCGCAGAGTAGGAGTGTTCCTGGACTGGCCGGCCGGCACTCTGTCCTTCTACAGCGTCTCCTCTGACACACTGACCCGCCTGCACACTTTCCACAGCACCTTCACTGAACCCCTCTATCCTGGGTTTGGACTGGTTACTGTGGGCACCTCAGTGTCCCTGTGCATGCTGGGAGAGACTCAGATGTGAGGCATGATGGGATATTATTCTCTTATTTATTTATTTATTTATATAACATCTCCCCCCCCCCCCTCCCCCCCCCCCCCCCCCCCCCCCCCCCCCCCCCCTCTCCTCTCCCCCCCCCCCCCCCCCCCCCCCCCCCCCCCCCCCCCCCCCCCCCCCCCCCCCCCCCCCCCTCCCCCCCCCCCCCTCTCTCCCCCCTCCTCTCCCCCCCCCCCCCCCCCCCCCCCCCCTCTCCCCCCCCTCCCCCCCCCCCCCCCCCCCCCCCCCTCTCCCCCCCTCTCCCCCCCCCCCCC
Organism: Aldrovandia affinis; assembly: GCA_029706075.1. Classification (NCBI taxonomy): domain Eukaryota; kingdom Metazoa; phylum Chordata; class Actinopteri; order Notacanthiformes; family Halosauridae; genus Aldrovandia; species Aldrovandia affinis. Next base: position 52,403 of record JAINUG010000667.1, on the reverse strand, counting down.
CTCCCCTCTCTCCCCCCCCCTCCCCCCCCCTCTCCCCCCCCCCCCCTCCCTCCCTCTCTCCCCCATCCTCCCCCCTCTCCTCCCCCCCCACCCTCCCCCCCCCCCCATCCTCTCCCCCCCCCTCCTCTCCCCCTCTCCCCCCTCTCCCCCTCTCCCCCTCCCCCTCCCTCTCCCCCATCCTCTCCCCCCATCCTCTCCCCCACCCCCCCCCCCCCCTCTCTCCCCCCCTCTCCCCCCCCCCCTCCCCCCTCCTCTCCCCCCTCTCCCCCTCTCTCCCCCCCTCTCCCCCCCCTCCCTCCCCCCCCTCTCCCCCCCCCTCTCTCCCCCCCCTCCCCCCCCCCCCATCCTCTCCCCCCCCCTCTCCCCCCTCCCCCCCCTCCCCCCCCCCCCCCTCTCCCCCCTCCTCCCCCCTCTCCCCCCCCCCCCCCCATCCCCTCTCCCCCTCTCCCCCCCCATCCCCCCCCCCCTCTCCCCCCTCTCCCCCCCCCTCTCCCCCCATCCTCTCTCCCCCCATCCTCTCCCCCCATCCTCTCCCCCCCCCCTCCCCTCCCCCTCTCCCCCCTCCCCCCCCCTCTCCCCCCTCTCCTCCCCCCTCCCCCCCCTCTCCCCCCTCCCCTCTCCCCTCTCCCCCTCTCCCCCTCTCCCCCCCCTCTCTCCTCTCTCCCCCTCTCTCTCCCCTCTCTCCCCCTCTTCCCCTCCCCTCCCCCCCTTCTCTCCCTCTCTCTCTCTCCCCCATCCCTCTCCCCCCCCTCCCCCCCCATCTCTCCCCCATCCTCTCCCCCCCCCTCCCCCATCCTCTCCCCCCTCCCCCATCCTCTCCCCCCCCCCCCCTCTCCCCCCTCTCCCCCCCCTCTCCCCCCCTCTCCCCCCCCTCTCTCCCCCCCATCCCTCTCCCCCCCCCCCTCCTCTCCCCCCCCCTCTCCCCCCCTCCCTCTCCCCCCTCTCCCTCTCCCCTCCCCATCTCCCCCCACCCTCTCTCCCCCCACCCTCTCCCCCCCTCTCCCCCTCCCTCTTCCCTCTCTCCCCTCTCTCTCCCCCTCTCTCTCCCCCTCTCTCTTCCCCCTCCTCCCCCTCCCCTCTCTCCCCTCTCCCCCTCTCTCTCTCTCCCCCTCCTCTCCCCCTCCCTCTCTCTCTCCCCCTCCCTCTCTCCCCTCTCTCTTCTCCCCCTCTCTCCCCCTCCTTCCCCTTCCCCCCCCCCCCCCCCTCCTCTCTTACCCCCCCCCTCCCCTCTCTCTCCCCCTCTCCCTCTTTCTCCCTCTCCCCTCTCTCCCCCACCTCTCTCTCCCCCCTCTCCCCCTCCCTCCCCCCCCACTGCCTCCCCCTCCCCCTCCCCCCCCCTGCCTCCCCCTCTCTCTCTCTCCCCCTCTTTCCTCTCTCCTTCTCTCTCTCCTTCTCTCCCCCTCCCACTCTCTCCTGCTCCCCTCCCCCTCCCCCCTCTGTCTCTCTCTCCCTCCTTCCCCTCTCCCCAAAGTATCACTTACAATTCTGCCTCTTAGTTCTGCATTCTTTGGTGATGAAATGAAATGATGGTGACCCCCTCCCCCCGCCCGGTGGTGTTGACATCATTGTGAGATGACATAATTCTCTTCCCCAGCCCCCAATACATCTGAACAGGTGTTACTGCTCTCATCTATGTTCATCTATAGCTGTATAAATGGATTGTGTGTAAAGAAATGTAAATGCCTAAAATGTGAATGTAAAATGTAACTGCCCCTTTTCTGCCACAAGATCCTACAAGGGAATGGTCAAATTACCAGGTTAATAACAATAATAAAAAGATGTATCTACTGGTGCCATTAAGATAATCTCATTGAGTCTGGGTTATGAGGCTCACTGGTTCTGTCATTTCAGCTCACCTTGTTATTTTTTTGAACTATAATTGTTCCTACCATGTATAAATGCACATCTTGTATTTCGCTTTGGATAAGAGCGTCTGCTAAATGCTTAAAATGTAAAAATGTAAATGTAATACTGACAGTGTGCACTGGAGGCATACTCAATCCCTTTAAAAATAATATTTTATCATCCCTATGAATACATTAAACAGAATATTTTATCATTACTATGAATCATTTGAAATCATTGAAATGCACAAAACATGTTTCATTTGGAAATGTGAAGTTACATTTTAGAAAATACTGTCAATAATTATTATTTTGTAACTCAGTTGTTCAGCTTAATTACATTCAGGGGGAGAGGGAGAGAGGGCACACAAAATACATAATGAATACATAAATATCAATTTCAAAAGGATCCTTTTAAATAAGGCTCAGTGATGAATGTTCTTTGCACTGTATTGTGTGAGCACTGAAAAACCCAGAGTTGGATCATAGGAACTGTTTGACTTTTGACACACACACACACACACATACATACACCCCCACAAACAAACTCACATGCGTG
>JAINUG010000667.1:15000-47500 GCA_029706075.1 Aldrovandia affinis | reverse complement strand
CTGCGGAGTCCCACGGCGACTAGCAGAGCCATTTAAAGGGTTTTACCAGATTAGAACGGAGTTAATGAATCCCCTCCTGTCACAGAGTTTGTGTTGTAAATACAGAGGGGGACGCAAAAGCACTCTGGGATAGCGGTGGCATTCCAGCGGAGCGCGTGGGAGATACTCTTTCACGAGCCGGAATCCATCAAAACAGCGCCAACCGTTTTAAAGGAAATTTTGTTTCTGATTTTTATCCCAATTTGGTATCCAATCACACCCGCTACTTTTTGATGTCAATCCCCCTCGTACTGTGAGTTTGCTGCCGTAGTCCTGTGACCGGCGGTGTCGAAGCGAACCATCGTCTCTTTCGAGACGGCACTCGCCAAGCCGGGCGACCATAACTCTGGCACCCCAGAGCCATTCCCTATACGCAGCGAACGCCCTGTCACCTTCCCTCCCCCCCTGGGGCGGACAGCCAATCACCGCCCCTAGTGGCACTCCCCGACCAGAGCTGACTCTGGCGCGATGGGGAATCGAACCCGGTCGCCGTGGCCAGCATCGAACGTTGAAACCACTAGACCACGCGGGAGGCCGCTCCATTTTAGTGGCCAATTACACCCTCTATTTATTTAGATTTACCCCACCCCCACACGAGTCCGCTGCTCGTCTCTACGAGGCAAGCTAATTCTCCGAGGGCAGCGAGAGGCCCAAAACAATCATTCTTAATCGAGCCGGACCACAGGAACAGAGAACAGTGCTGAACAGACACAGAACAGCCTCAGTTCTACTGTGGGAACTGGGTTCTGGGAAACCCATGGTGGTCTCTTGGGCTAGTAGGGGTGTAACGGTAAACAAAAATCTCGATTCGGATACGTACCTCGGATTTGAAGACACGGTTCGGTACGCTTTTGTATCGAAAATGTACCAAACCGTGACTTGGGAAAAAAAAATCTTAAAACATTACATTTAGCAGACGCTCTTATCCAGAGTGACTTACACAGTTTACATTTCTTTACATACAATCAATTTATACAGCTGAATATTTTACTGAAACAATTCAGGTTAAGTACCTTTAGCTCAAGGGTACAACAGCAGTGCCCCCACCTGGGAATCGAACCTGCAACCTCTGAGTTACAAGCCCAGTTCCCTAACCATTACACTACACTGCCAGCCCACACTACACTGCCAGCCTTTGAGGGGGAAATGGAGCAAAGATCTTAATGTGAACATTAACCCGTTTATGACCACAAAGAGTCAGGACCACAACGACGGACACACAGTCCTTGGATTTACATTCAGGACCGTGGTTTTTACACACACCCATCCGACACACTTCACACACACACACACACACACACACACACATTCACACACACACACACTCACATTCACACACACACACACACACATTCACTCACACATACACACACACACACACACACACACATTCACACACACACATACACTCACACATTCACTCACACACACACACACACACATTCACTCACACATACACTCACACACACACTCACACACACATTCACTCATGCACACACACACACACACACACACACACACTCACACATACACTCACACACACACTCACACACACATACACACGCACACACACACTCACACACACACACATTCACTCACACATTCACTCACACACACACTCACACATACACATTTACTCACATTACGGTATCGCCTACATGTGTCTGACCATTGCTTTCTGTCTTTCTCCCTCTCCCTCCCCTGTGCCTAAACCATCTTCACCTGCTCCCACTGTCCTTGTCCGTCCAACCTCCGCTCTCTGCTCACCCGCTGCCCTGTCAGCTACTGTCCTATCTTCCCTTCCCCCTACTGATGCCTTCTCTAGCTACCTGCTGAGGTAGCATCATCCACCCTACTTTCCTCTCTCTCTCCTCCTTTGACTTACTCTGTCCTCTATCCGCTAAACCCGCTGCCTCTCCGACCCCCCGCCCCTGGCTAACCGATTCCATTCGGGCTAACCGACTGAAGCTGCGTGCGGCAGAAAGGAAATGGAGAAAATCCAAATCCCCTGTAGCTCTGTCTGACTTCCACACACTCCTGGCTTCCTTCTCCACTAACCTCTCCTCTGCTAAATCTGCATTTTTCATTTCTAAGATTCAATCTTCTGTTTCCAACCCACGTAAACTCTATGCTACGTTTTCCTCTCTCCTCCCCCCTCCTCCTCCCCACCCCCTCCTCTATAACCGCCGATGACTTCTCATCCTTCTTTCACGAGAAGGTTGAGGTTATTCGCAACTCCTTCCCCCAACCTCTCCCTCTCCCATCCCGCTACCTAAACCTCCCACTCCTCTGTCCTCCTTCTCACCCCTCCCTGACTCAGACATCCTTCAACTGGTTCTCTCCCACCGTCCCACCACCTGCCCTCTTGATCCCATTCCTTCCACCCTCTTCCAGTCCATCGCTATGGACATCCTCCCTTTGTCTCCAATGTCATTAACTCCTCTCTTTCCTCTGGCTCTGTCCCCTCCTCCCTCAAATGTGCTCAGGTTGCCCCCTCCTCAAAACCCTCTCTGAATCCTGCTGTCATCTCTAACTACTGACCGGTCTCCCTCCTCCCATTCCTCTCCAAAACGTTAGAGCGGGCTGTCTATAATCAACTGTCTGCTCATCTCTCACAGAACGACCTGCTTGATCCTAACCAATCTGGGTTCAGAGCAGGCCACTCCACAGAGACTGCTCTCCTTGCGGTCACTGAGGCTCTTCACGCCGCTAAGTCCCGATCCCTTAGCTCCGTCCTCCTCCTCCTCGTCCTGTCGGCGGCATTCGACACCGTGGACCACCGGATCCTGCTCTCATCTCTCGTCGTGATGGGAATCTCTGGATCTGCGTTGACATGGTTTGAGTCCTACCTGGCTGACCAGTCCTACCAGGTGGCCTGGAGAGGATCCCTCTCCTCTCCCCGCACCCTCTCTACCGGTGTTCCACAGGGCTCGGTGCTAGGCCCTGTCCTATTTTCTCTGTACACTAAGTCACTTGGCTCTGTTATTTCTGCTCATGGGTTTTCCTATCACTGTTATGCTGATGACACTCAACTCTTTCTCTCCTTCCCTCCATCTGATACCCAGGTCCCGGCACGGATCTCTGCATGCCTGGCTGACATCTCCGCATGGATGTCCACCCACCACCTGAAGCTGAACCTGGGGAAGACAGAGCTGCTCTTCCTCCCAGCGAAGGGCTCCCCGATGATTGATGCGTCAATCACCGTGGAAGGCTCCATAGTGTCTCTGTCTCAGTCTGCCAGGAGCCTTGGAGTGACCCTGGACAACCAGCTGTACTTCTCGAGCCATATTGCAGCGATCACTCGGACCTGCCGTTTCTCCCTCCACAACATCCGGAGGATCAGACCGTTCCTCACCCAAGAGGCCACTCAACTCCTGGTCCAGGCCCTGGTGATCTCACGTCTGGACTACTGCAATTCCCTGCTGGCAGGCCTTCCGGCCTGTGCCATCAAGCCACTGCAACTAGTCCAGAACGCTGCTGCTCGCCTGGTGTTCAACCAGCCGAAGTTCACCCACGTCACCCCTCTACTCTCCTCTCTGCACTGGCTCCCCATCGCAGCACGCATCAGATTCAAGTCACTGGTGCTTGCTTTTCAAGCGGCCAGAGGTACTGCTCCCCCATACCTCCAGTCACTCATCACGCCCTACACCCCATCCAGACCCCTCCGCTCCGCCTCCGCTGGCAGACTGACTGCCCCATCCCTCCGGGCGCCTGGCAGCCGTTCCTCGCGGTCTTTTTTTTTTTTTTTTTTTACGTACAGTATGTGAAGATTGGCCCAATGTTGAGTTAGTAGTAAACCACCATCAGCTAGGGTGCAATAGCCCTGTAAGCGTTTCAAACGATGGAACGCAGACCTGCAGGCAGAAAGCCGTGACTCGCAACTGAGCGCTTCCTCCCATGCGCCTTTATTTGAACACCTGAGAAGCCTAATTTGCCTGTAGCATATTATTAAAGGAGAAACCCCCGCAGATTTAAACTGAGCTAATTTCTCTTTTAGCACATTGAAATGCCATTGTTTTATGAAATGTGCTATGTAAATAAACTAGCCTTGCCTTGCCTTTTAAATAATGTTTTTGCGTCATGAAAGTACAGTAAACTGGAAAAACTCAGCAGAAGAAGCAGAAGAAACACAGAGCTGCAGGAGTTCATGTTAAGATGTAAGATGTTTCTTTCTCTGAGAGAAGAGTGGTGTCTGCAGACAGACCACAGTTTTAAATAGAGGCGCGGAGTATGCCGAATTGGCCAGTTGTAGTTTGTCACTGAGATGTTTTTTTAGTCCTCTTTCTCTGCATCCAAATGTATCGATTTATACTGAATTCACATGCATTGAAGCAAATCAAGATGAATGATAACAGCAAAAAGATTTTGACTTATTTTTATTTGTAATATCAGAGGAAAAACAAAGGGGCACCCAAGAATGGCAAAAGTACACAAATAATATACGAGGACAGCCTCAAACATGTGGTACAAATTTTCAAGTTATACAGTCGTGGCCAAAAATATTGGCACACTTACACGTTTTTTTAAAACTCACAATTTTCTCTCAAATAAGTTGAAATTGACCTAAGTATTTGGTGTTCACAATTTTTTATTTCACTGTTAATAGTACAGAAACTTTGTTTTTGATTCAGAACTTAACATATCCTTTTAAATCATAAAATAAACAAAAATGGCATTGACAAAATTATTGACACCCTAGATTTAATATTTAGCACCTTGGAGGAAATAGTATTACTTCTAGTCATACAAAATGTTTTGTTTTATAGAATCCAATGATTTGATTTACTTTTTGGCTGGCCTTATATGCATTAGTCTTGTGACAGTCTATTATAGCTTCTAAGGCACTCTAATGAAAATAGCTTAGAATAACTTTAGACTTAGAATAGCTGAAGTATTTCCCATTATAGCTTGTGGGTGGAGCTGTCATGTTTTATCAGTGACTCCATGCTCTGAACAAATCATAATGCTTTGTTATGGAGTGCAGCATTTGATTTGTTTGTTCATTCGGTGGCTGACATCACTTGGTAACTCCACCCATTATGGGGGTTCATGAAGCCTGCTACTATATTTTTGGGGGAAATGTGAGATGTTATTTGTGAATGAGTAATTTTATTGTTGCTAACTAATTAATCTTTACCTGTCACCCTTCACCTGTCTTCCATTGACACTAATTTATGAATGAGAAGCAATTGTATAATAAGTCTGTTGTCTAATAAATTCTGTTAGGAACTTAGGATTCTGTTAAGAGGGGGGGCTTAAGGGGGCTGATAAACATTTTGTGAAAGCAGTGATGAAAGTTCACTTTGTTAGACCTACAGTATGTGTCTTTACTGTAATCAAATTGAGGATCATTGAAAAACTTTGAAAGCTCTAAATTAAAATTCTAATCTCTCCCCATGTCCCATCTAGATGTTGTTTTTAAGGTTTTAAAGACATTCAATCAAATTCAGAAATCACAATACCCCTGTAATGATGATGATGACTGGGGCTGTGCAATATAACTTTTGAATGAAAATATCTAACAGCTCATGGTTATACTGTTCTGCATCCAAGTACAGTATAATACATACGGTATGCATTATATTTCTGGATGTGACACTCATGATCTGGCTATAGTAGTTTTGAGATGGTAAAAGTACAGCTGCCTCACTTTTCATACAATTTGCCTTAAAGATAAGCAATAGAAATACAATTTAGTCATTATTATGTGTATCTGAAACAGACACAGAACAATAAATGACATTACACAAATGTTGCTATATGAACATTCTTTGTAACCTTTTGAATGACTAATAGGAATTGAATTACATTCAATTGTGTGGGATTGTTTGTTTGTCTGGTAAATAAAAGGCTTTATAGATTTGAAATAAAAACTTTAATTAACAGCCAATTTACAACATTATCATGAACATTGATTTATTCATTTGTAGGGAACCCTCTAATATTTACGATATGACCAATTAAAAGTACAAAATATATTGTATAAAACCAAAGCACCACACGTTTTTGCATCTGTACAGACACAAATAGAATCACATTGTTTTATTAGAAGGTAAATAGTGTGAGTATGAATACACCGATGTCACACTAAATGTTTCTTTCTTCTCTTCTTTGCAGAGTCTTTATCAGCAACTGAAATATGAAAAGTATGAAATACAAACTACAATATGAAAAGTATTAAATTAAGTCAATTAAGGAAATCACATGAATATGGAGAACATGTTCTCAATCAATTATCAAAGATTTCACAATCTCACTCTCATCATTGCACAATACAGTACAGGTATATCAGCAATTGGTGTTTGGGAAGGTTTCCTCCCTCTCTCTCTCTCTCTCTCTCTCTCTCTCTCTCTCTCTCTCCCCTCTCTCTCTCTCCCTCTCTCCCCCTCTCCTCTCTCTCTCTCTCTCTTCTCTGTCTCTCCCTCTCTCCCCCTCTCTCTCTCTCTCTCTCTCTCCCTCTCTCCCCCTCTCTCTCTCTCTCCTCTCTCTCTCTCTCTCCCTCTCTCCCTCTCTCTCTCTCTCTCTCTCTCTCCCCCTCTCCCTCTCTCCCACTTGGGGAAACGTTGATAATATCATCCAGAGCTTCGGATGCGCTTTGCAGAGGTAGTAAAGAATGAAGCTAGACCATTTAATGTAGCAAAAAGGCCTTGTAGTCTTTGATACTGTTGCATGCTTGTGCACTAAATTAAATATGTGCACAGCAGTTAGAAAATTGTAAAATTAACATTTTAATGTTAAAATAGTACTAAAAATGCATTTTTCCCATTCTAATGTGGTACATATTTTACCATTCAGTTATTTATTCATTGATTGTGCTTGCAACTATTTTTTGGTTGTGTTTTGGGGGTCAAGGAGAGATTTGGTGGCCTTTTACAAGCATCAATTGTGCTGTTTGGAACTTGGGGCAAAAGCCAGCATGCAGTTCCTTTTTTCGTCCAGCAAATGGCGCCAGCGTACATCACATGTGCTGCTAATAGCAGGATATCAATATATTTTCTATATACTGTATGCAACAGGGGGCGGCACGGTGGTGCAGTGGACAGCGCTGTCGCCTAACAGCAAGAAGGTCTCGGGTTCGAATCCAGGCCGGGGGCCTTTCTGTGTGGAGTTTGCATGTTCTCCCCGTGTCCGCGTGGGTTTCCTCCGGGTACTCCGGTTTCCTCCCACAGTCCAAAGACATGCACGTTAGGCTAATTGGAGAGTCTAAATTGCCCGTAGGTATGAGTGTGTGAGTGAATGGTGTGTGTGCCCTGCGATGGATTGGCGACCTGTCCAGGGTGTATTCCTGCCTCTCGCCCGGAACGCATGCTGGGATAGGCTCCAGCCCCCCCGCGACCCTGACCAGGAATAAGCGGCTTAGACAATGGATGGATGGATGGATGTATGCAACAGGCACAATGTGAGTGTTTGTAACTTTCTCTTCCCTATTCTGGTCCTAGCCTCTCCACACAAAAATACATGCAGACACGCACGCATGCACACATGCGCACACACACACACACACACACACACACACACACACACACACAAACACAAACAAACACATAGGTGCACCATATGGGTCAAAGGTCAGACATGAAGTATTAAGGGTCAGATCAGATAAACAGCAGAAAGGCCCAGCAGGCAGACAGGCTCACACACTCACACACTCTGTCTCAGTCTCAGACAAGCTCACACTCTCATACACTCACAGTCATACACTCTGATACACTCATTTTTACATTTTTTTACATTACATTACATTTCACAGTCATACACTCTGTCTCAGTCTCAGACAAGCTCACACTCTCATACACTCACAGTCATACACTCATTTTTACATTTTACATTACATTACATTTCACAGTCATACACTCTGTCTCAGTCAGACAAGCTCACACTCTCATACACTCACAGTCATACACTCTGTCATACACTCACAGTCATACACTCTGATACACTCACAGTTTGTCTCACACTCACTCACAATCACACACTTTCACCTACTATTCACAATGCCTCACACCCTGACAGAGAGTCAGTTCATTAAAATAAATTGCTTATCTGACCAGTCATTGAAAACATTAGGGAAAACAAATGTACCATTCTAGCAGATTATTTCACATACATTTCTTCTCTTCTACTGATTAGCTACATATAAAGCAAGTATTAGCAGTTTGATCAAATGTTTTTGTTTGTTTGTTATTATATATTTGTACTTTTTCCTTTTTCATTTATGGTACATGTGCATTATTTTGCATTGAGATCTCTATGTGTAGTAAAAAATGGTGGTTCTGTGTGGCTCAGTAGGTAGAGCATGGCGCTGACAACCCTTGGGTTGTGGGTTTGATTCCCAGTGGGACCACATATTAAAAAAAATATATGCATTCACTACTGTTAGTCGCTTTGGATAAAAGCGTCTGATAAATTACATATATTATATTATATATTATAAAACAAATACACATTAACACTCACATTGAGTTGAGCAGTCTGGCACACAGGACACTGAGCAGGTGTTTGGTCTCACCTAGCTCAGAGGGAGGAGGGGTAGGTGGGGCAGGAGGCATTGTAAGGTCTGTGGCGTAGCTCAGTGGTGGGGGTACACTCTGGGGCAGGGGCATTCAACTAGATTAGGAAGGGGGCCACAAAACTGACAATGAAAATGAACAAATATGCCATTGTTATTGTACAACCAACCATGCAATAATAATAATAATAATAATAATAATAATAATAATAATAATAATAATTAATATTGTGATTATTATTATTATTGTAGTAGCTGTAGTAGTAAAATTGTCACGGTTCCACGTATTCATGCCACGTTTTATGTGTTATTTATGTCATGTTTCATTTCATGTTGGCTCCAGAAACAGGTCCAAGAAGCCTATAAGACCAAGGATAAGGAGGTCAAAAAGAGCGCAAGGAATGACAAAAGGGCTTTTGTCGAGATGCTAGCCTGCAAAGCAGAAGGGGCAGCAAGAAGAGGCGAAATGGGTGTTGTATACAAAATCACCAAACAGCTCTGTGGCAAAAACACCAGCCAATCTGCTCCTGTAAAAGACAAGGATGGTAACAACCTATTGACAGAGAGTGAACAGGCAGTGAGATGGGTGCAGCACTTTCGTGAAGTCCTTAACTGCCCTGAACCAGAACATCCTGCTAACCCGACACCTGCAGATAACATAAGCCTACTCAACATCAACACCAGCCCCCTACTGAAGCAGAAGTCAGAAATGCTATCCAAATAACAAAGGACGGAAAGCTGCAGGCTCTGACTGCATCCATGCAGAGATGCTGAAAGCCGACCTCAACACCTCGGTTAAGGTGCTTACAGACCTGTTCAGAAACATCTGGGACAGAAATGTCATTCCTGTGGATTGGGCCAAAGGTTTGATTGCTAAAATCCCAAAGAAAGGCAATCTGCAGAACTGCAACAACTGGCGAGGCATCACATTGCTATCCATACCATCCAAGGTCTTCTGCAGAATCCTGCTAGGCAGAATTGATACAGCAATTGACATCAAACTGAGACAGGAACAGGCAGGTTTCAGGAAAGGAAGAGGGTGCACAGACCAGATCTTCACACTAAGGAACATCATTGAACAATGCCTGGAGTGGAACTACCCACTATACATCAATTTCATCGACTTCCAGAAAGCTTTTGACAGCTTACACCGTGACACTCTGTGGAAGATCGTGCAATCCTATGGAGTCCCTCCAAAGATAATTGCACTGATAAAGATGTTTTACCACCGATTTGAGTGTAGTGTGATCACAAACGGCAACCTCACTGACTGGTTCCCTGTGAAATCTGGCGTACGCCAGGGATGTATCATCTCTCCCATTCTCTTCCTGATTCTCCGCTGAAATTTTTTTGGTATGCTGGTGTGAGGACGCACTCAACGCTGCCGTCCTGCTCCCACCAAACTATGCAGTCCTGTTCTATTTCACAAATCTACTAGACTGTTAAACCTCGACCTACCTCTGGCTAAACATTTATTCCATCCTAACCTCCTGACAATTTATAATTGTTGGTTTCCTGGGCTCCAATGTCGCGAAGGAGAGAGGAACAAGGCTCGCCCCTCACAATGGAGGCAATTTCCGACCTGCTGGACAAGAAACTCGCAACTCACAGCCAGACAATAACAACTGAACTGCACCGGTCCTTCGCAGTCATTGAAACAAAACTAGACACTTTACAATCTACAGTCTCCACCAACTCGCTCAAAATCACCGAGCTGGAGTCTACCCTAAACAACCACGACCAACGCCTGGAAGCCCTGGAGTCAACCTGCTCAGCCCTAGCCTCAAAGAACACCCAGCTAGCCGCCCAGGTCCTCGACCTCCAGTCGCGCAGCAGAAGAAACACGATCCGTGTCCTGGGGTTACCTGAGGGGGTCGAGGGAGCCCAACCGGTTGCCTTCTTGGTCGGATGCTGGAGGAGATGTTCCGAGACGTGCTGGGCGGTGTCCCTGAGATCGGCGAGCACATCGCTCACTAGGTCCCAAACCTGCCCCCCATCAACGCCCGAGGCCCGTGCTGATTCGCCTGCTCCGCTTCCAGGAGAAGGACCGTATCATCCGCGAGGCCAGAGCGAAGAGGGGACAACTGAGGTACGGGAGCCACCCGGTTCTCATCTTTGAGGACTATCCCCCCGAGATCGTTGAGCAGAGGAAGAAGTACAGCGAGGTCATGGCAACCTTGTACAAGCTTGGATGTAAGCCAGCCCTCCACTTCCCTGCTCGGTTAACCGTCAGGCTAAATGGCGTTGAAGGTAGGAAAAGTCTCTCCTCTGTCCAGGACGCGAATATTTTTATATCATCCCTCCCAAAAGTTTCTCCGCCTGATAACTGAACTCGTCTGGTTGAACCCCTGCATGGCTCTGTATTTTTCTTTCCTTTGAGAGCCTTCATGTTTTGATTGACTTAATTGCGATCTGCTCGCCTGCCTGAGTCTACAATACGGCTGGGTGAGGTATCTTGTTTACTGTCTGCGACTCCCGCATAGCTTTATCGTATATCTTTTTGCTCTACATTTCATTTTATTTATGTATTTATTTTTTCTCTAACTGGACCCAGGGATGTAGCCCCGGCACGGCTCTATATTTACTTATGTTTTTCTTTTTTTCTTTTCCTCGCGAGAGCCGCCATGTTTTGATTGACTTGCGACCTGCTCGCCTCGCCTGTCAAAGTGAGGTCCTCTGCTTCTCTTTTCTTTTGGTAATGACCACCGTCTATCTGGACCCATATGCACTTGGGCTTTTGAGGCTGTATGACTTCATTGTGAGCTGATCGTCGCTATATTTGAGAACTATTGTTTTTTATTTATTTTTCTTGATTATCCTCTCTGTGATCCACTAATCTGCCTGGGCCTGCGATATGGTTTTGCTATCAATTCGTCTTCTGGACCCATATCCACCTATATGTACTCTGATTTTTTTTTTTTTTTTTTTTTTTTTTTTTTGGTACTGTGTGTCTATTTTTGAAGGTTCTCCTCTCGTGGACAGGGAGGTTAAGGATTTGTGCCCACCCCTATACACTGGCCCTCTAGGCTGCATGGGAATGTGGGAGCACAGATGGCAGCGTTGCAGACTGCCTGCTTAGTTGATGGTACCAACTAGTTTCTGTGTGTGCGTGAGCATGGATGTACATGTCTGTTGTTGTTATGATTGTTCGTTTGTATGGCTGTGCGTGAATGTGTATGCTTGCTGTTATTGTGTATGTATGTCTGTATGGCCGTGTATATTCCCTGAACAACTACCTAAATACTTCAATTCTGTACATAATGGGATTTGACAGCTTTGATAATGAAGGAGAAGGGCAGAAATGCTCGGACTTTGGAGGAAATGTTACGTGTAATACATATGAACTGGAACAACTAAAACCTCTATATGACGAATGTGGTTTTTCTATATTTCATTTAAATATTAGAAGCCTTAACAAACACTTTGATGATCTTTCTACCATGCTTGGTGCCACAGGTTGCTGCTTCGATATTGTAGGATGCAGTGAGTCCTGGCTTACTGATGACTCATACGTAGATCTACTAAACCTTGAGGGATATTCACCACACACCAAGAATAGACCACACAGAAGAGGTGGAGGTGTCTGTCTGTATGTCAAAAGCAATCTTCATGTCAATCCTTGTGACATCAGTATTGATGACAACCAATCTGAATCTCTATTTATTGAAACCAACTTAGAAGGCAAGAAAGTAATTATTGGAGTGATATATCGGCGCTAGATTCGAACATCAACATCTTTCTGGGTAAACTAGAAGACCTACTTCACCGTCTCAACCAACTAAACAGGGACTGTATTTTACTGGGTGACTTTAACATAGATACTTCTTCCCCATAATCAACACATACACTAGAGTTTCTCCCACCTCCAGCTCGACTATAGATAATTTCATCACCAACATTCGTAATACCAGACTAGTAGCAGGAGTGGTTCAGTCCGACATCACAGACCATTTTCCTATTGCACTCTTTTTTAGCACAAAAATATGGACGAACCCCTGCATCCCAAAATAAATAAAACAAAAGTTATCAATGACAGAACATTAGAACTCCTAAATACTAACCTGCTCACAAAAAATGGGAATCTGTCTACGCAGGCACGACTCCCGATGCTGCATATGACTCCTAATAAATACCATCAATGGCTCCATATCCGATACCATCCCTGTGAAACCAATCAGACATCGCACCATTACCCACAATCCCTGGATAACAAAAGGTATAGTAAAGTCCATCAAACACAAAAATAAACTTTATAAATCCTACCTAAATAATCCTAGTACTGATAACAAAAATAAATATTCCATCTACAGAAACAAACTCACTCACATAATAAGAAAGAGTAAGAGCAGTCATTATGCAAACCAACTAAACTCAGCTCAAGGGGATTGTAAGAGGATGTGGACTGTTTTAAATGGAGTTTTAAATAAGGGCCACAAACCCACCATTCTCCCTGATCCAGCCTCACTCACAGGAGATCTCTCCCACAACTTTAATAATTACTTTGCTTCTATTGGCAAAAACCTCTCTGACAACATTCAAAGACCCCAGGGCACTTCTTTTCATCACTTTCTATCAGGTAACTATCCAAACTCCTTTTTTATGAGACCAACTGACAAAAACGAACTCCTCACAATCATCATGGCCTTGAAAAGCTCCAACACAGCTGGTATAGATGGAATAAGCAGTAAAATCCTCAAAGTAATTGCAAACACAATCATAAAACCACTCACTCACTGCATTAATCTTTCATTATCAACAGGGATTGTGCCACACATGGCAAAAATCGCTAAAGTTATACCAATATTTAAATCTGGAGATAAAAACGACATGAACAATTATCGCCCCATATCTCTATTACCTACACTCTCTAAAGTACTGGAGAAAGTTGTATACAATAGACTGCATGGCTACCTCGACAAACTTAACATTCTAGTCCCATCGCAATTTGGCTTTAGAAAAAAAGAGCACAACCTGTATGGCAATCCTCGACCTGTTAGAAAGAATAAATGATTGTAGGGATGAAGGTCATTATGGTATAGGTATTTTCCTGGATCTGTCTAAGGCTTTTGACACCATTGTTTTCGACATCCTACTGGTCAAATTACATCATTACGGGATCAGAGGACTTGCCCTGGACTGGTTCAGGAGCTACCTGTATGACAGAAACCAGTACGTGAATATAAATGACTGTAACTCATCCCATAAACCCATACTCTTTGGCGTCCCCCAGGGTTCGATTTTGGGGCCACTCTTATTTATCCTGTATATTAATGATTTTGGTAATTCTACTAGTATATTCCATAAAGTAATTTTTGCTGACGATACTAACCTATTCATTTCCCACAGGAGTCTTGACTCACTACAGCATACTGTTAACCTAGAGCTAATTAAAGTTGACACCTGGTTTAAATGTAACAAGCTCTCACTAAATATTAATAAAAGAAATTTCATTATATTTCGATCATGCAGGAAGAAAATCAATACTGCATGCATACCGATTAACATCAATGGCCAGGAAATAAAGAGGGTACACTCCGCTAAATTCCTGGGGATCGTCATTGACGAATTTGTCAACTTCAAACCCCACATCGATCAATTGACCAAAAACTCTCAAAATATGTTGGTTTATTTTACAAGCTCCGACATTTTCTCCCCTATCTGCCTTACTCACCATGTACAAAACCCTCTTTGAACCTCACTTGCACTACTGCAATGTCATATGGGGCAATACATACCCCAGCCACCTCCTAAAACTACAGGCTTTACAAAATAAAAGTCATACGGGCTCTATCATGGTCCGAAGCACATGCCCCTACCCGTTCATTATTCCATCATTACGGTCTTCTCAGACTTCAAGAATTTAATGTTTTTCATAATGCTTGTTTAATGTTTTCAGTTGTTAACCATCTCAATGCTAGACTTTGCTACCTGGTCCCTATCTGTCGCCCCCAGCACCAACATCTCACTAGGAACAAACTCGATATATTAGGAAAACGCCGACGGTTGGCATGTACTAGTATGAGTGTTGCCTGCAGGGGGCCCCAGACTTGGAACAAATTAGATGACGGTCTGAAAATGCTGTGTTCCCTTCCCTCCTTCAAAAGAAACTTAAAAGAAAAACTTTTACTAACCTATGTCGAACCCACCACCTAATACACAGGGATATACCAAGATGAATGAATGTTTTGAATGTATGGAATACATGATGTCTGTATGTTGTTGTCTTTGTTACATATTGTGTTTTCCAGGAAATATATAGCGTACCACACTATGCAGCACACTGTGTACCAATTTCTACTATTGTTAGTTTTTACCTTGGGCCCCCTCCTAAAAGCTTTCAGTAGCTTGCTATGGGGGACCCATTTCACACATCCCATCATTGAAACCACATCTCTTTTCATCTTGTCTTTATATCTGTCAATGAAATGGTTATGTTGTGAAATAAAAACTTGAACTTGAACTTGAACTTGAACTTGATTGCCATCGACTGGTCCATGCGAAAAACCACCTCAGACAAACCCAGAGGCATCCAGTGGACTCTCTTCACCCAGCTGGAAGATCTCGACTATGCTGATGACCTAGCCATCGTCTCCACAAATCACACTCATCTGCAAGAGAAAACAGATAGGACTGACAGGTTTGCCAAACAGATGGGTTTGAACATAAACATCTCTAAAACCAAGTGATGTACATAAATTCAACACCACATGTACCAATCACTGTGGATGGCAACTCTCTCGATTATGTCGTAGAGTTTACATATCTGGGAAGTCTACTCAGTAAGGACAATGCATGCAGTAAAGACATCAGCATAAGGCTCGGGAAAGCCCGCAGTGCATTCGCAATACTTCATACTATCTGGAAGTCAAAGCAGTACAGCCTAAGAACCGACTGTATAACAGCAATGTTAAGTCAGTTCTGCTGTACGGCTCAGAATGCTGGCGAGTCGTCGAGAGTGACATGCAGAAGATCAGTGCATTCCACAATGGATGTCTCCGGAGGATATGTCGAATATTCTGGCCAGAAAGGATCTCAAATGAGGACCTGTACAAAAACACAGACTGCCGCAATGTGGTGTTGGAGATCAAACAACGCCGACTCCAATGGCTAGGACATGTCCTCAGAATGGACCAGAACTGTATCCCTAAAGTAGCCTTGAGATGGACTCCACCTGGAAAGAGGAAGCAAGGGAGGCCAAAAACAACCTGGCGGAGAACTGTGACCTCAGAACTTAAAACGGCGAACCTAACCTGGGCGAGGCACAACATGCTGCACAGGATAGGACCAGATGGAAGCAGATCGTCGCAGCCTTATGTTCCTCAAGGAACGAAGAGGATTAAGTAAGTAGTCATTTCATGTCATGTCTTGATTCGGTTTCATGTTACGTTTCTGTTCATGTTTAAAGCATACACTTTTTCATGTTCTTTCCGCAAATCTTGCGTTCATGCTTTCTCTCTCTCTCTCTGTTGTCGCTCGCGTTTCCTTATTGTTTCTAACCCAGTGGTTCTTAATCCTCTCCTCGGGAACCCCAGCCAGTCCATGTATTTGTTCAGTTCCACCACCAGCACACCTGATTCAACTAATTTCTACTTAACGAGCGTTGATTAGTTGAATCAGGTGTGCTGGTGGTGGAATTGAACAAATACATGGACTGGCTGGTGTTCCCGAGGAGAGGATTGAGAACCACTGTTCTAACCCCTCCTTGTCTGATTACTCATTTACTAAGGGTTAGATAGGTTTAGGTTTGTTTCTGCTAGCACAATTGGCAATGTAGTAACTCTAATTGCCGACGTGCTGGAGATTTACTAATTACTAACTTGCTAACCATGTGTATTCATGTTTCCTTTCGTTTCTAGTCCATGTCTGATTTACTAATCTACTAACGCTAGGTCAGGATAGGATCATTACTAACAACAACTAATTCTCTTGTTACCTTGTTACGCTCTCCTCAGCTGTTTTCTGTTTCGCTCTGTTCTCAAGCTAAGTGTCTGCACCTGTCTACACCTCCATATAAGCTCAGTGTTTTTGTCATGTCCTTGCAAAATTGTTGCCTAGTTTTCTATTGCACTCTTGAGCGTTTGCATTGTCTGATTTCTTGTTACGACCCAAGCCTGTTATTGACCATTGTTACTGCCTGTCGTTTTTGTTACCACTGCCTGTTTAGACCACGAGTTTTTGCCTGCTGTCTTTTGTGCCTTTGCCCCGCGGAGCAGACTTCGGTCTTGACTCTTGCACCGTCCCCCGCTGACAGCTACTCTGGTTTGTTTGGGATTTTGCATGGTTTACCGAGTTCGAGACTGCCTTCTCCCTCGTTACTGTACTTTGGTTATTAGCTTGATTTTTGGGTTATCGAACTTTGCTTTTGTTTTGACTACGTCTCCTGAACATTCCTAAAATAAAGACCCGCAAGGGCTTTATTAGATGTCATTGTTTCTGAGTCGTGCATTTCGGGTCCAACCCTCACGTACCCGTCTCAAAAATAGGCAACCAAAATAGTAATGTAGGCTACATTATTATAATGAATCCATATAGATTTGTGCATTATAACACCAAAACGCTGGGTGGCAACACATACCAGAAAACTGCTAGGCCTAGGATAGCAAATGCGATCAGTAAGAGGCAGAGGAGGCCTAGAAATCCGTCTGAGGTAGCCCAAAGGTGAAGTTCATGAAAGATATTTGTTGACCTATGCAACCGGGATTAACAAAGATGCAAGCATAGGCAGCATCCCATCATTACTAAATAAATGAAAATAATAATAAAAATAGAAGCTACCTGATAATCAGTGTGAGAAGTTGCATTTTCGAGCCATAGCCAGCTTGCTGAATTCAGGTCGATGCGAGGTCAGAGCAAGCTGCATGCACTGGTTGAGATGCTCATCCGTGAGTCGTTTGCGGTGTTGATTCTTTATCAAGTTCATTGTCGAAAATCCGGACTTGCATATGTAAGTAGATCCAAACATGGTTAACAGGTAGATAGCCAGTCTCTGGCAATGATGAAACTGATGAGTAGAATGAGCCCAAAACTTGCACAGTCCCTCTTCTCCGAATTTTGCTTTCAGCACATCAGAGCTCTGAATTTGCACCAACTCCAGCTGGAATGCCACCTCGTCAATACCGGGCATCGCGGCTTTCGCCTCGGCTGGACAGGACCCGGAAACATCGACTGCAAATGGATTGCGCACAAATAAAATAACCTGTTTTGGAATCCTGAAGTCGTTGAATCGCTCTTTGAAGTTTTCAGCCAGGCTTTTAAATAGTCCCTTCATTCCAGCCATTGCTGCGCTGCTCACGGGCGCGTCGCGTAGTGTTGGGAAGTGGATCTTCCTCCTTCCTCCCGTCAGGTAGAAAGAGGTCCAGGTTCACCCGAAACGCACAAACTTTCTCAAGGATCTCAGTCACACCTGACCCTCCCCCCCGTAGCTGCAGGTTGTGTGTGTTTAGGTGGCCCATGATGTCACACAATGAAATCTGGCTTTTGCCAGGAATTCACTCACCTCTTTTCGCAGTGCAAAGAAACGTTTGAGAACACATCCTTGGCTCAACCAGCGGACATCGTTATGTTGCAATAGTATGCAGCTTCCTGCTCTTGAAGCAGCATTTTGAACAGTCGGTGCTGCAGACCTGATGTCAAGCGAATATGATTCACAATTTTTATGACAGTCTCCGTTGTTTCTTTCAACTCCCCTGACAATTTCGCACACAAAACTGACTGATGTATGATGCAATGCAACGTGTTCACTGCGGGATGCTCTGCAGATAAGCGAGACGCAAAGCTCCTGTCTTTCCCAACCATGGACGGGCAGCCATCGGTAACGAGAAGGTTGATCTTACCTAGATCCAAACCCTTCTCTTCAAAAAAACCCTTAACTGCAGCGAAAATCACTTCACCTGTAGTGCTGGTTGTCAGGGGTAAAAGGCATAACAACATTAAAAACGTCACCATCGAAGTGCCTCACGAACAGCGAGAGCTGTGCGGGTCGATTCATCGACAGCGAGTGACATGTACTCTGTAGATTTGAGATTGGCAAGTAATGCTGAAAAACAGTCCTCAAACAGTACCTCTACCCTTCGACTTCCCGATGTGTCAGAGAGCGGTACTTCTTTGTTTTTATCTCCGGCAAAAAGTTAATCCACCATTTCAAGAGTACACTCCTTCACAACTTCAGCGTCCGTGAATGGCTTTCTCTTTTTGGCTGAAGCGAACATCACTCGTACGGAAGCAGCAGTGGCCTTTTCCTGGGCTGTAGCAGCAGTAGGAATAGTGGTTGATGCAGCGTAAGAAGAGTTTCTATTTTACCACGTCTAGCTGTGCTACCAGGCGGCACTGAAGTTAGCAGCATGCTTGGTCTCAAAGTGACGCCTCACATTAGCAACCTTGCAGACTGAAACGGTTGTTTGACATATTAAACATAAAGGTCTAGGATTGGTGTGCGATGGTAAAATAAAGACAAAATCATCCGTCCATTTCAGGTTGAACTGTCGGTTTTCACCGTCAATTTTCCGCTGTTTCTCTCCGCTAGGGTTAGTAGCGTTAGGCTCATAATAATTGATGCGACGAGATGAGATGATTGACAGACTTGAGAATGTTGCAATAATTACACGCTGATCAGTCCAATGAAAGATTGCCTTTTAAAACTATTGAAGGATAAATAATTTGGACTCATTTAATTCTGATAACATAATAGCGAACATATACAGTATGTTAGGGCAGGACATGCAAGTTCAATTAAAATATAAATAAATAAGTCAGGGAGATTAACAATTAGTCCAAATGTGGTTCTGTGTGGCTCAGTAGGTAGAGCATGGTTCTGTGTTGGTCAATAGGTGAAGCGTGGTTCTGTGTGGCTCAGTAGGTAGAGCGTGGCGTTGGCAAAAAAAAGAAAAAAAGAAAGAAAAAAAAAGAAATTCACTAACCTTTTCCTTCCCGGTGTTACAGGTATGGTACGCAGATGCCTGCAATGATGTCTATTGCTGTATTCCTGCACTGATCTCGTGCGCTAACTATGATTGTTCCTACCATGTATTAATGCACATCTTGTAAGTCGCTCTGGATAAGAGCGTCTGCTAAATGCTTAAAATGTGAAATGTAAAATGTGGCAACGCTTAGGTTGTGGGTTGAATTCCCACTGGGACCACATATACAAAAAAAGTATGTATTCACTACTGTAAGTCGCTTTGGATAAAAGCATCTGCTAAATGGCATACTACTACTACTACATGTCATGTGCCAAGCTCAAGATAGAGCCTAGGATTGTCTTTTAGTGCCTTGTTTACCAGGCAGATGGCCTTGGATATGAAGGATGCTCTGCATCGGTTGGTGGAGCACCTGGGGAGGTGCAGACGGCGCCCGAGAGGGAGCATTTGACAGTGGGGATAGAGGACATGAGTGCTGTCCCCCAGGATGTCGTGAGCCTTCCTCCTGGCCTGCTGCTCATAGAATGAGACTAGGCTTCTGAGAGGCAGCCCAGTGATTTTAGAACAGGTGTTAACTATGGATTGGAGGCGGTTCTGGTTTTTAACAGTGAGGGATGTGAACCAGCAGATGAATGAATGTAGCTGCCCCTACCCTACCCTACTCTGCTTGAGCACTACCAGTAGAGACACATGCAGTATGATACAAAGTGGTCTAAAGAAATATACAGTGGGGAAAATAAGTATTTCACCGCCTGCTGATTTTGTGAGTTTGCCCCCTTACAAAGAAAGGAACGGTCTATAATAAATTATAAATATATAATAGTATAAATACTTATTTTCCTCAATAAAACACAAATAAATGTTTAAAATTCATATAATGTGATTTTCTGGGATTTTTTTAAATATTCTGTCTCTCACTGTTAAGATGAACCTACCATGAAATTTATAGACCGACCGTTCCGTTCCTTTCTTTGTAAGGGGGCAAACTCACAAAATCAGCAGGGGGTGAAATACTTATATTTAAAATATTGAATGTCATCTGCCATGTATCTGCCCATTTTTTGATTTTGTTTAAGTCACCTTG
Source organism: Aldrovandia affinis (assembly GCA_029706075.1). Taxonomy (NCBI): domain Eukaryota; kingdom Metazoa; phylum Chordata; class Actinopteri; order Notacanthiformes; family Halosauridae; genus Aldrovandia; species Aldrovandia affinis. The sequence goes on along the minus strand of JAINUG010000667.1, from coordinate 26,952 downwards.
GATTACTTTAGTCAATTTCAAACTGTTTGCCAGACCCCCAAGTTTAGTATCATCTGCAAATCTAATTATTTTGCTACTAACGTCCATGTCAAGATAATTTATATAAATAAGGAAGAGCAGAGGTCCCAGCACGCTCTTATCCAGAGCGACTTACAAGATGTGCATCAATACACTTTGTAGCCTCTTCTGAAAGTCCAAATATATAACATCATAAGCCTGGTTCAGGTCAACACACATTTTACATTTACATTTTAAGCATTTAGCAGACGCTCTTATCCAGAGCGACTTACAAGATGTGCATCAATACACTTTGTAGCCTCTTCGAAAAAGTCCAGGAGGTTTGTTAGGCATGACCTCCCCTTGAGAAATCCATGCTGGCTCTCCCTTAAAATACTATTATTTTTCAAGAATGATTCCAACTTATCCCTAATAATAGATTCCAGCATTTTACATGCGATGCAAGTTAAACTGACAGGCCTATAGTTCCCTGGGTCAGTACAGTCCCCCTTCTTATGTATTGGAATTATACTACCCTGCTTCCAGTCATCTGGTATTTCTCCAGTGATTATGGATTGAATGAAAATATCTGTCAATGGTTTATATATAATTTCCCCAAGTTCTTTGAGTACTCTGGGATATATGCCATCCGGGCCTGCTGCCTTATTTGTCTTAAGTTTTTGTAGTTTTTGTAGTACTTCTACGTCCCTTATCTCAAAGTCCTCCAAAACATTCTGTACCTTGTCTATAAATTTAGGCATATTTATAACCACTTCTCTAGTAAAGCTCTCAACAAAGTAACTGTTTAGTGTGTTAGCACTATCCTTACTATTATAAACCAAAGTTCTGCAATCTAGAAGTTTTACCCAATCTATATTACTTAAATTCTCTCTCATTTTATTGAAGTCAGCTCGTCTAAAATACAAAATTTGAGAGTTAGAGGAGGCTGTCTTAACTTAAAAAATATCAAAAATAACTGCACTGTGGTCACTTGCCCCTATTTGTTCTCCTACCCCTGTGCTGCAAATTCTATCAGGATTGTTACACAAAACCAGACCCAGTATTGATCTCCCTCTCGTAGGCTGAGTAACAGACTGTACCAAAAAGCAGTCATTGACCATATCTAAAAACTCCTCTTCACATTTGCCCTGACCTGTCACTATCTCCCAATTAATAGAGGGGTAATTGAAGTTGCCCATTATTATCGTCTCTCCTTCAGCACAGATTTGTTTTATGTTTTATGTTACCAATAGACTCACTCAGAAGGTCCCCTTGCTTGATCCACAGCTGTGTATTCCTACTGCTGCCCTTGATGGAGCCTGATCACGTTTTTTACACAGACATACTATATATAAAATATGCCAAATGACCTGTTCAGCACTTGTGGTTAGATGATGGTCTACCCACAGTAACCTGATCTCTCTCCTATCAAAGGACCAGCAATCACTGCCGTGTTAATGGCCGTCTGTTACTCGAATGTCCTGCAGAGATGGAAATGAGACTCTGAAAATATTGTGCATTGCAGCCACGTCTTGTACTCTGCAAACATACTGCATATTTCATAACATTCTGACATTTAATTTTTAACAATTCATAAGCCGCCAAAGGCACAAATAGCATATTCACATGATGATGAAACTAAACCACAAAGGATTAGTCTTTAGTTACAGCGGGGTCCATATAACATTCCTTCACTCCGTAATATTTTTTGAGATAAAGGAAAACTAACAAACAAAGTAAGAGAAGAAGAGGAGTCGAGTTTGTGAGACATTTATTTTTTAGCTGCAGTTGGAGTAACAGCAAGTACGTTTTTCAGTGTTTACAGCAGTAAGTAAAAGTGTAACTAAATTGTGAACTTTGAGCTCAGCAATTGCTTCTGATAAAAACTGAGACTGAGACAGAATGGCGGGCAGATTTTCTCTCCTGGAAGAGGAGCTCTCCTGTCCTGTGTGCACTGAAATCTTCACGGATCCTGTTGTCCTGAAGTGCAGCCACAGCTTCTGTAAAACCTGTCTGCAGAAGTGCTGGGAACAGAAGGGATCTCGGGAGTGCCCAGTTTGTAGGAGAAAATCTTCTATGTGTGAACCTCTCACTAACCTGTCTCTGAGGAATACCTGTGAGGCGTTCTTAAAGGAGAGAAGTCAGAGAGCTACAGCAGGATCTGAAGAGCTCTGCAGTCTGCACAGTGAGAAACTCAAACTCTTCTGTTTGGAGGATCAAATACCCATCTGTGTTATCTGCCAAACCTCAGAAAAACATGAAAACCACAAACTGCGACCAGTTCAGGAGGCTTTAAAAATGTACAAGGTATGTCTCTGATCACATTCAGTATTGCATGTATTCAGTATCAAGTTTACTATGTATAGATTCTTAGGGATTATAAATGAATAATTATTTAAAAACTTGGGTTTTGAGATACTGCCATTCACTGAGGCCTTGGCTTAGTTTATCACACAGTTTAAGCAAATGGCAAACAAATGTTTGTTTCACAAATGTAATTCATTCTTAATATGCACATTTTAACATTTTTGATTCCTCAAGAAGTAACCATTTCCAAAGGCTTATTATCTTCAAAAGGAGGCGTTTTAGTTCTCAGGCCTGATTGCACTTTGCACCGCTCCTAACTACGTGTCACATGACTGATAGAGAGAGAAGGAGGGGCTGAAACATGGAGACATTCTCAGAGCTGTGTTCAGGAGCAGTGGACAGCACGGTAGAGTAGGGGTGAAGGTTCATGGCTCAGATATGTGTGTCTGACACAATGTGGTCTTAGACTACTACTGAGTCATCCTCAGACGGGCCTTCCACCGACATTTCCAGCCAACCCGATCCTCCATGCATCCTGCGAGCTCTGCAGTCATTTCCACTCCCACATCTATCTTCAGCATGTCCATGGTTCCCACAGTACCAGTTTGCTGGCTGGTAGCTCATGGTGTCTGTGGCCAGCCTCATTCTCCTAGCGTATGTTGGTGTGGGACGCCCTTGTGATTGATGTCCGCATGCCTGTGATGGTTCCCACAGTACCAGTTTGCTGGCTGGTAGCTCATGGTGTCTGTGGCCAGCCTCATTCTCCTAGCTGCTATTTTGTTACTCAGCCTTGGTAGCTCTCCGTACAGATGCTTGTTGGTAACGTGCTCGTTCTGGTTGCTGTTTAGTACTGCACGCAGCATTCTGGTGTAGCACCCATCCAGAGACTTCTGTAGGGTGGGCTTCAGGGTCCAGCATTCACAGCCATATAGGAGAACGGATTCCACCGTCGCATCGCAGAGGGCGGACCTTGATATTACAATGCGAGGAGGTTGGATTTCCACACACTGGCCATGCCGTTCAGAGCTTTCCATGCAAGCGCCTTCCGCACTTCTAGGTCCCGCTCTGACGAGTTGACCCATGAGCCCAGGTATTTGAAGTCATTGACGTCCTTCAGAGCAGTCCCTCCTGTAGTTATCAGAGGTAGATGGTCCGGTGGTCTGATGTTGCAGGTAATGACCTCGGTTTTCGTAGCATTTAGCCTAAGCCCAACCTTGGCACATTCCGTCTCCACTCTGGTCAAGAGCTCCTGTGCCTGCTCCACGCGGTCAGATATCAGGCCGATGTCTTCCGCATAGTCCAGGTCCGCTAGGACTACAGCAGGAACTCGTATTGACTCCCTGGATGTAATAGTGAAGCCGAGTTCCCGCTCCCGTCCATTGATGGCCTGCCTTAGCGCGTAGTCCAGGACTATTATGAAGAGGAAGGGGGCGAGGGGGTCCCCTGGCAACACCCCCGCTAGGATGTCAAACTCCTCACTGTTGCCATCTGGGGTCACAACCCTGGCTCTTGTGCCTGAATACATGGTCCCAACGGCCTGGAGTAGGTTGGGAGGGACACCGAAAGGCCTTAAGGATTTTCATCATGACGCCCTTGTGTATTGAATCAAATGCCTTTTTGAAATCAATAAAACACAGCACCGCTGTCAGGTTGTTAGAGGGCAGATCATTGTTAATGTGCCATTACAGACTAAAGATACAGTACATGAACAACCCATTAAACCTGGGACATTGTGCGTTCAGTTGGAGTGAAACCCAGCTCACACAGGCGAGTCCAGCACCAAGTGTGGGAAGCCTTGGTTTAAATTATTACTGGCTAAATAGATCATTGTATGGTACAATATTATAAATATCTCAAGCCAAAAACACTCACATTCATTCTAGTGTATATTATATTGTGAACTGGGAAAATCTCCCATGATCTGTAACAACATACAATGTACTAAATAACAGAGACTTCAAATGCATGGAGTGATTGTCTGGTTCTGGTGAACAGAAATAAATCACTTAAAAAAATTTTTTTAAAAAGGGAATATAAATTGCGCATTTTTATTTGTGATACACGCATTTTTCTTTAGAGTCCCTGAAAAAAAGAAAATTAAAAAGCAAACTATAACTATAAAAGTTATAAAAGGCTTTAAAAATAGCAAAACTGAGATGTAATTTTTAAAGTATTCAGCCCCCTGAGTCAATCCTTTGTTGAACCACCTCTGGCTTTTATTACAGCCAGAAGTCTTCTTGGATAAGTCTCTATTAGCTTTGCACACCGTGATGGAGCACTGTGATTGTTGTCCATTCCTCCTTGTAAAATTGCTCAAGCTGTGTGACGATGTATGGGGCGCGGTGATGTACAGAAATATTTAGTTCTTGCCACAGATTTTCTATTGGGTTGAGATCAGGACTCTGACTGGGCCAATCTAGAACATCTACCTTCTTCATTGAAGCCATCCCGCTGTTGCTTTGGCAGTATGCTTCGGATCATTGTCCTGTTGAAACACAAGCTTCCTACCCAGTTTGAGCTTTTGGGGAGAGGGGCACAGGTTTTTGTCCAGGATTTCTCTATATTGTACACAATTCATTTTTCCATCATTTCTGACAAGATTGCCAGTCCCTGCTGATGAAAAGCATCCCCACAACATGATGCTACCAGCGCCATACTTAACGGTGAGGATGGTGTTGCCTGACTGGTGTGCAGTGTTGGCTTTGCGCCACACATACCGCTTAGTATTTAAGCCACATTTCTGCAGCATCTCCTAAGAGATGTTTTGCGAATTATTTTTATTTTTATTTTTATTTTTTTACATTTATTTCAAATTTTTTCCCGTTTTTTCTCCCAATTTGGTTGCCAATTATACCCTCTATTTATCTCAATTCCCCTCCCCCACGCTATCCGCCAGCCCCTTGTTTTGCTCATTCTTTGCGGGCCAGAATATGGTTTATTTTCAGCAACGGCTTCCTCCTTGCCACTCTCCCATAGAAGCACTTTTTGTGGAATGACTTGGAGATTGTTGAGCCATGTACATCTTCTCCAATTGCAGCCACTGACTTCTGTAACTCATTCAGGGTTACAGTTGGGCTCAAAGTAGCTTCCCTAAGAAGTCCCCTTGTCGTCCCGCAACTGAGTTTGGTGGGACGACGACATTTCATATTTCTTCCACTTCAGTACAATGGACTGCACGGTGCTCCGAGGCATGTTCAAGGCCTTTGAAATATTTTTGTACCCTTCCCCAGATCTGTGCTTCTCTATAATAATATCCCTCACTTGATTACAATGCTCTTTGGTCTTCATTTTGAATCCTTTCTTGCGGCCTCCAGACAAGATGGTGGGACCTTGCAGAGAGAGGGACATTTATCCTCACAGATTAATTTAAAGCAGGTGATTCACTAATGATTACACAGGTGGAATCTATTAAATGATTGTGTCATTTTTGTATAGTTTATATTGTGGAGATCTGTTTGAAACAACTTGAGTCTCCAGGCATCAAATGACCTATGGAATACCTCTTTGTAAAAGATATACACTGAGCTTTCAATTGGAATACATTGGATTTGGTACATGTAATTAATGTTGGGCAAAAACGAGTTACAAATTCTAAAAAGTCCCTTTCACTGTGGGTGTTCAGTGATATTCGTTTTTTAAGGCTGTTATATGAGCAGAGTTTATTAGTTATAGTATAAATGTGCTAGCAGGTGTTCTTAACTTGAGGTGTTTCTAAATTAGACCTGCAGGGGGCACAAGTGAGCATCAACAACAGGGAGCACAGGTGCAGAGGTCAGTAAGGCCACTAAGGGGCGCTGTAGATACATCATTTCTTTAAGGAACACAGACCCCTGCAGTGAGTCTTAATCAGACACACAAGCTGGGACCTGAGTCTCCATTCTGGCTCCCCTCTGTCTGAGCAGGGGCTCTTGTGCTGTCTGTGCAGACAGTGAAGTTTACTATCCATCTGTTTCCTTAGTAAAGTGTGGACTCATTTAATTCCAGGAGAAACTCAGGACTGCACTGGCACCACTGCAGGAGAAGCTAAAAGCTTTTAATGAAGTGAAACTAATCTGTGATCAAACAGCAGAGCACATCAAGGTACTGTACTGATGCCTTTAAATCACAGTGTTGAACATGCAGCATTGGATTGTGCTGAAATGATGGTGAATAATGTTTATTCCAGAGCCAGGCCCAGCGCACAGAGAGGCAGATAAAGATGGAGTTTGAGAAACTTCAGCAGTTCCTAAAAGATGAAGAGGCAGCCAGGATATCTGCACTGAGGGAGGAAGAGGAGCAGAAGAGTCAGATGATGAAGGAGAAGATTGAGAAGATGACAAAAGAGATATCCTCCCTTTCAGAACAAATCAGAGCCATAGAACAGGAGCTGGGAGCTGAAGACGTCTCATTCCTACAGGTAAGACCTGTTCACTCTGGCTGTAGGAATCTCTATAAACAGGCATCATTATTAACACACATTCATTGATTTCATATCATTTTCTTTAATCCATATATTCATATAACACCTCCCACTATCATGAAAATAATCATCAAAGCTTCATAATTTATGACTAAATGTTGGTGAAAATGTTTATTTCCTATATAAAGCTTTACAAACAAATGATTCTACATTGAATGTGTCATATTTCCAAATAAAACATGTTTATCAATATACACGTATACTGGTAACTGACAAAATAAAGGAAATACCAACAAGTGTGTTTAGATTTGTACCAATGGAATGGGTGCTGAACCATGAATAATGGGGCAGGAGAGCGCTGCTGGTGAAAACGCTGTCTCAGGCGCCGCTCCAGAATCTCCCATAGGTGTTCAATTGGGTTCAGATCTGGTGACTGAGACGCCCATGGCATATGGTTTACATCCTTTTCATGCTCATCAAACCATTCAGTGAGCACTCGTGCCCTGTGGATGGGGGGCATTGCCATCCTGGAAGAGACCACTCCCATCAGGAGAGAAATGCTTCACCACAGGATGAAGGTGATCACTCAGAATGGCTTTGTATTTATTGGCATTTACCTTGCCCTCTAAGGGGTTGAGTGGACCTAAACCATGCCAGGAAAATGCACCTCACACCGTAACAGAGCCACCAGAACCCTTAATTTACCTAAGTGTTTATTTTATTTAGTAAGTTACCTGTATATTAATACAGTTATTAAAGGAATATTAATATTGTTGGCTATGGTGATAATAATTCACTCTCTTTATTTCAGAGCTACAAGGATACACGGAAAAGGTATGTAAACTCCAGCCTCAGTCTCATCAGGTCACAGGTCAAAAATACTTTAATAACATTCTATTGATTACATGTAATATATCTACAGATCAAAAGTAGTTTATTAACACTCTAATGTTCTATCAATGACATGTAATATATCTACAGACAGAAACTATAAAGATGAATCATGATGAGATGTGAAACTACTGCAATATAAATAATTATATTTGGAGGGAAATCTTTAAGCCATGTGAGCAATGGTGGTGATTTACAAACGTTTTAACATTGAATTAGTGATATGGGTTATGGAAGGACTCCAGACAGAACAAAAATATTACATCCAAAATATATTTTTAATTCAAATGTAAAACATGCACCAGTTATATCATGACTGTATTTATAGGGAATATGGTGGTAATATTTAAGCAATGACAGTCATAGTATCATTAATAGTATCTCCCATCTAATTTAACCCTCCCCCCTACGCTCCTGTGAATGTGTGTCCCTCAGTGGGGTCGGGCTGCTTCATATCTGTGTCAATCAATCAATCAATCAAATTTTATTTATATAGCACATTTAACATGACGCTGTCAACCAAAGTGCTTTACAATACAGGTAGACTAAGGGTAAAAATAAATATATGGAATAATATGGAATGTCTTCTCACAGAAAAATGCTACATTTCATTCAAACTGAAAAGACAAATGGGGAATGGTGAAATAAATATATATAATAACTGCATTTCCCTCTAAATATAATATTAATAAATATATTTAGAGGGAACTTTATAAAATATGTCATCAATGATGAAATGAATATTTCCCATCTAATATAAATCCCCCCTCCCCCACGCTCCTGTGAATGTGTGTCCCTCAGTGGGGTCGGGCTGCTTCATATCTGTGTGGCACAACGCTGGGAGGGATGGAGCCATTTTCTTACAGAATGAAGATCTCATGTTGGTGCTGATAATCTTCTATTGTAATGAACCCCACCCCACAGCACAAGTGACTCCTGAATATTATTGCAGAGCCCAGTGCACACTGCAGGATCCAGAGAAGGTCTCAGGAGCGCTGGTTGATGTGGCCAAGCACCTGGGCAATCTGAAGTACAGAGTGTGGGAGAAGATGCTGGGGACTGTTCAATACAGTGAGTACTGGGGGCAGGGAGTTCCACATTCTCACTGTACAGAGAGAATCTTCAGCATCCTCTCCACAAGCTGATAAACCCAGTAAGAGTCATATTGGGCCTGTCTGTGTAAGAGCCCTGGAGTGGAGAGACTGAGCGCCAGTCCTTAATCTCACTGGTGCTCATAGTAAGATGCTGCTTTAAGAGTGATTACTGTATTTAAGGGGAAGGACAGGAGCTACACAAATACTGACAGGCTTTGTTCCTCCTTCCAGTTTTTATAGAACTTTTGAAGACTTATGAAATATCGCTAGCTTTTCATACTGGCATTTCTCTCACACATGAATTTGGCATTATAATGGTAGTTATTCTGAAACCCAGTTTATATAAATAGGAGTCCATTTTGTGTGACAGTTTCCCTTTGTGCAGATCAGTGCTGATGTCTCATTCTCTGCACCTTCAGCTCCTGTGACTCTGGACCCAAACACAGCACATCCCAAACTCTCCCTGTCTGAGGATCTGACCAGTGTGAGACGCAGAGATGAGAGACAACAGGTTCCTGATAATCCAGAGAGGTTTGATTGGTGGGATTGTGTGCTGGGCTCTGAGGGATTCAGCTCAGGGAGACACTGCTGGGATGTTGAAGTGGGGGATAAAGGTAACTGGATAATGGGTGTGGTTAAAGAGTCCATCAGTAGGAAAGGGCAGTTCACTCTGACCCCAGCAGCAGGAGTGTGGGGTATAACGCAGCTCTATGGGAAATACTCAGCCCTGACCTCCCCACTTACAGACCTCACTGTGAAGAGGAAACCCCAGAGGATCAGAGTGCAGCTGGACTGGGACAGGGGCAAGCTGTCATTCTCTGACCCCAGTGACAACACTCCTCTCTACACCTTTAAACACTTGTTCACTGAGAGGCTGTTTCCATTCTTCGGCTTTGGCTGGGTGGGGTCAAGTTCTCCTCTTCTCCAGATCTGTCCACTGAAGGTGTCTCTACCGCTGCAATAACACTCTGTTTTTTTAAGAGTTTTTATAAATCACTTATTTCTGCTCTTTCTTTTAACCATTTAGAATGGGCCCATCTGTAATCCTGTTATAATTGAATGGGAATTATGTCAGGATGGGGTCATCAGTTTGTAATGGAATACAGACAAAGGGACACACTCAAGGTTTTGCTGCAAATTAATAAACCCAAATTAAAGAAAATAAAAAAGTTGAAAAAAAAAATTTAATTGTTTTAATTGTTGTTGGAATTGTAATTTAATTTAATTTATTTTAGATTTCATTGCAGAGTTCAAGGAAGAGAACATTATTCCTAAATATTGAATAATCATAAGTATTCATGCATGGTAACAGAATTGTCAAATATAGCATTGATCATTTTTGGCAAAAGGGTTAATCCGCAATTGCATGGGCTCTTCCTGGTTATAGTTTCCAACCTTCAGCTCTGATTGTTGGTCTGTGCAGAGGACTGTACAAAGATCATTCACACAGAACCATAAATATTGTTCCCTGTGAACAAATAAGGCAACGTGTAAATGTGTAACTCTGGCACCAGCTTGTCTTGAAGTAGAAGACTTCACTCCGCTACACTTCACCTTGAGGTCAGGTCAGTGTCAGTGGGGCTGTGTTTGTCTTTTTGCGCTGGTGGATTTATCACAGTACACTACACAGACCTTTTTTGCAGTTTGACACCAAAACTGTCAAGCATATTTCATATTTTTTTAGAACATATGTGGATGAATGGAGTGTGGGGTGGGGCATTGGTGTAAGGGTTCACTTTGTGAGGCATAAATTGCTTTTGTGTTAGTTGGGCACTGTCGGACAGTTTTTGCCGTTTCTGTTTGTAACTGGCTAAGGGATTACAATCAGAACCCTTTATCTGTTCCACACTCCAGAACACCAGGTGGCGGTGTGTAGGATTGTTTTTTGTGGCCCACCAATGAATCAAGCAAAGAAGCAGCAGTTTAACAACTGAAATGATAAAGAAAAGAAAAGAAAGGTCTGGGTGCGTGGGCCAGCCGTGCGGGGAGAGCAGACGGACTCCTGATGGATGCTGCAGGCTGCAGTGATGTGATGTTGTTGCTAGGGGGCAGCGATGAGGCTCTTCTTCTGCAGAGAGAAAAGCGGGGCGTTCCATTGAGCAGGGGGTGCCCAAACTGGGCAGAAGGTTCTCTGCTGTAGAGTGAGTTTGCTGGTCTCTGCTGCAGAGTGAGTTTGCTGGTCTCTGCTGTAGAGTGAGTTTGCTGGTCTCTGCTGTAGAGTGAGTTTGCTGGTCTCTGCTGTAGAGTGAGTTTGCTGGTCTCTGCTGTAGAGTGAGTTTGCTGGTCTCTGCTGTAGAGTGAGTTTGCTGGTCTCTGCTGTAGAGTGGGTTTGCTGGTCTCTGCTGTAGAGTGAGTTTGCTGGTCCCTGCTGTAGAGTGTAGAGTGAGATTGCTGGTCTCTGCTGTAGAAACCTCCCAGTGTTTGCTGGTCTCTGCTGTAGAGTGAGGCTGGAGATTCCTGGTCTCTGCTGTAGAGTGATTTGAAAGTCTCTGCTGAACCTGAGATGTGTGTCTCTGCTGTAGAGTGAGTTTGCTGGGCTGCTGTAGAGTGGGTTTGCTGGTCTCTGCTGTAGAGTGAGATTCTTGGTCTCTGCCAGCCTCAGTGTGAGTTTGCTGGTTCTCTGCTGTGTGAGTGAGTTTCCTGGTCTCTGCTGTAGAGTGAGTTTGCTGGTCTCTGCTGTACATTCCCCACCTGAGGCCCTCACCTGCAGGAACCTCCCAGTGTCTGGCACACTGGTGGAAACCACAGCAGTTGTTTAGCTTTAGCTGTGACAATGGCGGGAGTGCACTTTCACCTCAGCAGATTGAGACGTGCGTCATGACAGGGTTCCCTCAGGACCAAGTCTTTTTGCACGGCCTCAGTTCACACTGGCTTTCCTTTCAGTGTTTTTCCTACTGCAAGCGTTTTACACTCAATCACCCAATCAATCAACATTTAGTTTGTATAGCACCATTTACAAACAGGTGCAGGTGAATGGTGGGATAGAGAAAGAATCACTGAGAAAGACTCACTGGTCACTAAACTCAAACATACAGGGGAAATAGGCCAGCACTTCTTTCATTGGTTTTGTTCTTTTGTGCCCCAAACCTCAAGGAATCTAATAAAAAAAGTTATTCAGGTGTTAGTAGGTAAATTAGGTTTTAACACTGAGGTGAGAAGAAAAACAACCTCTACTGGGGTCACAGAAAACCTTCAATTAGCTTACAATGGTTCCATCTAGGGGCCTTCTCAAGCATTACAAGCAATACTTGATTGTGGAGTTAC
>JAINUG010000667.1:0-12500 GCA_029706075.1 Aldrovandia affinis | reverse complement strand
GCCACCGGGGCGGCAATTGGTTGTCCACCCCAGGGAGGGGGGAGGGAAGCCGACACACACAGTTCACTGCGCACAGGAGTGGTTCTGGGGTACCGGAATTAGTGCTTCGCAGTGCTTCGCCATTGTTACTGCCAGTCACAGGGCTACAGCAGCTAATTACGAGGGAAGGGGGATTGAGCTAATTGGCTACCAAATTGGGAGAAAAACAGGGTAAAATCGGAAAAATACATTTACAAAATTTAGTGAAAAAGCACTGATCTGCACTGCCAAAGACCTCTAATTTGGTTTCATTGGTCCACAGAACATTTTCCCACAAGGATTTAGACTTGCTTAGGTGGGTCTTGGCAAAGATGAATCGGCCCTTCTTGTGTTTCTCTTTCAGCAGTGGGGTCTTCCTTGGCCTCCGGCCGTAAAGCCCTTCTTAGTTCAGTGTCTGGTGTATGGTACGGGCTGAAACCATTACCCCAGACCTCTCCAGGTCAGCCTTGAGATCTTTGGATGTCATACGAGGTGTTTTTCCAATGGCTCGCACCTTCGACGACATCTGAGATTAATTTTCCTCTTACCACCACGTCCTGGGAGATTCTTAACAATTCCATGAGCAGCAAACTTCTTGATAATATTGCAAACTGTGGACACAGGAATGCCAAGGTCTCTAGAGATGGCCTTATAGCCTTGTGAGCGCTTATGTTTGGTGATAATAGTTTTTCTGACATCCTCAGACAGCTCTTTTCTCTTCACCATTGTCACAGAGGAACAGGGTAGCAGAACAGGCTGTTTTCTCACTTTAAAATGGATAATTGGTTAATTTATACCATGTGGGCACCTGCAACCTGCCACAGGTGAGATGAATTACACTGCAAACGAGAATCTATTTCCTCCAACCAAATTTATTTAAATTGTTCTAACGGGTGCCAATAATTGTGTCATGGCCACTTTTCAATTTTCAATTATTATTGATTGATCGTGTGCTGTTGTAAATCAAACAGACAAACGTGTGAAGACCAAAAGTTGTTTAAATTTCAAATTATTTCAGAAGATATTGAACATCATCTATATGAAATGCAAGAGTGCCAATAATTTTGGCCATGACTGTAGGTTTGAACCAAAACGGTTGACTCTTATATTGTTCACATATTCCACAATGTGTGTGTAAGAGAGAGAGTGTGTGTGTGTGAGAATTGAATACATTATACTAAAGTAACTACTTGCACTGCTTCACAAATAATAGTACTCATTCAGTTGATGATACGGTTGGATATGGTACCAGAGTTTACCTGATGTCAGTGTGCATCTGACCACGGTAAGAGTATCTTGTTGCGTTCCAGTCCGTGTTGGTTACCCCGCGTTAGACTTCGTGTGTAGTTCTGCGTTCCCTGCCTGTTTGCACCCGTTGAAGGAGCAGGTCTCGTTACTTTGTTAGTTGATTACTAGCTTCAGTCGCTGCTTAGAAGATTTAGTTCAAAGTTTGATTGATACTTAGCGTTTCAACCAGTTTTGATTACCAGGCTTAGCACCCGTGTTTGCAGTTGATTAATGTAAGGAATTGGTAATTAGTCTGTATTGTTGTCAGGGAGGATTTAAGCGCGTTATCGGCTGAATCTTATCAGTGTGCATCTGACCACGGTAAGAGTATCTTGTTGCGTTCCAGTCCGTGTTGGTTACCCCGCGTTAGGACTTCGTGTGTAGTTCTGCGTTCCTGCCTGTTTGCACCCGTTGAAGGAGCAGGTCTCGTTACTTTGTTAGTCTAATTAGCAGCTTGTTGCTTTTGTTCCACGGTTTATTAGTTGATTACTAGCTTCAGTCGCTGCTTAGAAGATTTAGTTCAAAGTTTGATTGATACTTAGCGTTTCAACCAGTTTTGATTACCAGGCTTAGCACCCGTGTTTGCAGTTGATTAATGTAAGGAATTGGTAATTAGTCTGTATTGTTGTCAGGGAGGATTTAAGCGCGTTATCGGCTGAATCTTATCAGTGTGCATCTGACCACGGTAAGAGTATCTTGTTGCGTTCCAGTCCGTGTTGGTTACCCCGCGTTAGACTTCGTGTGTAGTTCTGCGTTCCCTGCCTGTTTGCACCCGTTGAAGGAGCAGGTCTCGTTACTTTGTTAGTCTAATTAGCAGCTTGTTGCTTTTGTTCCACGGTTTATTAGTTGATTACTAGCTTCAGTCGCTGCTTAGAAGATTTAGTTCAAAGTTTGATTGATACTTAGCGTTTCAACCAGTTTTGATTACCAGGCTTAGCACCCGTGTTTGCAGTTGATTAATGTAAGGAATTGGTAATTAGTCTGTATTGTTGTCAGGGAGGATTTAAGCGCGTTATCGGCTGAATCTTATCAGTGTGCATCTGACCACGGTAAGAGTATCTTGTTGCGTTCCAGTCCGTGTTGGTTACCCCGTTAGACTTCGTGTGTAGTTCTGCGTTCCCTGCCTGTTTGCACCCGTTGAAGGAGCAGGTCTCGTTACTTTGTTAGTCTAATTAGCAGCTTGTTGCTTTTGTTCCACGGTTTATTAGTTGATTACTAGCTTCAGTCGCTGCTTAGAAGATTTAGTTCAAAGTTTGATTGATACTTAGCGTTTCAACCAGTTTTGATTACCAGGCTTAGCACCCGTGTTTGCAGTTGATTAATGTAAGGAATTGGTAATTAGTCTGTATTGTTGTCAGGGGGCATTCGCCACATATCTGCATTCTTCCTTTCTAAGATACAATCCTCTGTTTCCAACCCACGTAAACTCTATGCTACATTTTCCTCTCTCCTCACCCCTCCTCCTCCCCCACCCCCTCCTCTATAACCGCCGATGACTTCTCATCCTTCTTTCACGAGAAGGTTGAGGTCATTCGCAACTCCTTCCCCCAACCTCTCCCTCTCCCATCCCGCTACCTAAACTTCCCACTCCTCTGTCCTCCTTCTCACCCCTCCCTGACTCTGACATCCTTCAACTTGTTCTCTCCCACCGTCCCACCACCTGCCCTCTTGATCCCATTCCTTCCCCCTCTTCCAGTCCATTGCTATGGACATCCTCCCCTTTGTCTCTAATGTCATTAACTCCTCTCTTTCCTCTGGCTCTGTCCCTCCTCCCTCAAATGCGCTCAGGTTGTCCCCCTCCTCAAAAAACCCTCTCTGAATCCTGCTGTCATCTCTAACTACCGACCTGTCTCTCTCCTCCCATTCCTCTCCAAAACGTTAGAGCGGGCTGTCTATAATCAACTGTCTGCTCATCTCTCACAGAACGACCTGCTTGATCCTAACCAATCTGGGTTCAGAGCAGGCCACTCCACAGAGACTGCTCTCCTTGCGGTCACAGAGGCTCTTCACGTCGCTAAGTCCCGATCCCTTAGCTCCGTCCTCCTTCTCCTCGACCTGTCGGCGGCATTCGACACCGTGGACCACCGGATCCTGCTCTCATCTCTCGTCGAGATGGGAATCTCTGGATCTGTGTTGACATGGTTTGAGTCCTACCTGGCTGACCGGTCCTACCAGGTGGCCTGGAGAGGATCCCTCTCCTCTCCCGCACCCTCTCTACCGGTGTCCCGCAGGGCTCGGTGCTAGGCCCTGTCCTATTTTCTCTGTACACCAAGTCACTTGGTTCTGTTATTTCTGCTCATGGTTTTTCCTATCACTGTTATGCTGATGACACTCAACTGTTTCTCTCCTTCCCTCCATCTGATACCCAGGTCCCGGCACGGATCTCTGCATGCCTGGCTGACATCTCCGCATGGATGTCCACCCACCACCTGAAGCTGAACCTGGGCAAGACAGAGCTGCTCTTCCTCCCAGCGAAGGGCTCCCCGATGATTGATGCGTCAATCACCGTGGAAAGGCTCCATAGTGTCTCCGTCCCAGTCTGCCAGGAGTCTTGGGGTAACCCTGGACAACCAGCTGTGCTTCTCGAGCCATATTGCAGCGATCGCTCGGACCTGCCGTTTCTCCCTCCACAACATCCGGAGGATCCGACCGTTCCTCACCCAAGAGGCCACTCAACTCCTGGTCCAGGCCCTGGTGATCTCACGTCTGGACTACTGCAACTCCTTGCTGGCAGGCCTTCCGGCCTGTGCCATCAAGCCACTGCAACTAGTCCAGAACGCTGCTGCTCGCCTGGTGTTCAACCAGCGAAGTTCACCCACGTCACCCCTCTACTCTCCTCTCTGCACTGGCTCCCCATCGCAGCACGCATCAGATTCAAGTCACTGGTGCTTGCTTTTCAAGCGGCCAGAGGTACTGCTCCCCCATACCTCCAGTCACTCATCACGCCCTACACCCCGTCCAGACCTCTCCGCTCCGCCTCCGCTGGCAGACTGACTGCCCCATCCCTCCGGGCGCCTGGCAGCCGCTCCTCGCGGTCTCGCCTCTTCTCTGTCCTGGTCCCTCGTTGGTGGAACGACCTCCCGCAATTGGTCAGGACTGCGGAATCACTTCCAATCTTCCGCAAGAGACTCAAAACCCACCTCTTCAGACTCCACTACCCCTGATCTCTGTCCATCTAGCTAAATTGTCTTCACCACTGTCTACTTGTTCAACACTATACTCTTTAAAAAAAATTAAAAAAATGTACATTTTGTAAACATTGTAAAATACCTTTTCCTTCCCGGTGTTACAGGTATGGTACGCAGATGCCTGCAATGATGTCTATTGCTGTATTCCTGCACTGATCTCGTGCGCTAACTGTGATTGCTCCTACCATGTATTGATGCACATCTTGTAAGTCGCTCTGGATAAGAGCGTCTGCTAAATGCTTAAAATGTAAAAATGTAAAATGTAAAATGTAGAAGTGCTGACAGATCAGCCACACTCTAACCTTAGTGCTGCAATGCTGCCCCCTGCAGGAAGGGATGTCTCTGATGAGGTGTGTCTAACAGGTAGAGGGAGGTACAGCCCCGCTCAAAGACAAACGCTTTAGTTACAGTGGGGACTATACAACATGCCTCCAATGTGTAATACTCTAATAAATTAATTAAAACTAACAAAGAACAAAGTCTGAGAAGAAGAGGAATCAGAGTCTAGTTTTTTAGACATTTCTTTTTTAGCTGCAGTTTGAGAAACAACTTTAAGTAAAAGTGAAACTATACTAGTTTTATCAGAAGCCATTACTAAGCTCAAAACAGACAGACAGAATGGCGGGCAGATTTTCTCTCCTGGAAGAGCAGCTCTCCTGTCCTGTGTGCAGTGAAATCTTCAGGGATCCTGTTATCCTGAAGTGCAACCACAGCTTCTGTAAAGCGTGTCTGCAGAAGTACTGGGAACAGAAGGGATCTCGGGAGTGCCCAGTTTGCAGGAGAAAATTTTCTATTGCGTACCCTCCCACTAACCTGTCTCTGAGGAATACCTGTGAGGCGTTCTTAAAGGAGAGAAATCTGAGAGCTACAGCAGGATCTGAAGAGCTCTGCAGTCTGCACAGTGAGAAACTCAAACTCTTCTGTTTGGAGGATCAAATACTCATCTGTGCTATCTGCCAAACTTCAAAACAACATGAAAACCACAAACTGCGACCAGTTCAGGAGGCAGCAGTAGAGTATAAGGTAATTATCTGATAACAGAACAGTTGTAAATTCCTTGGGATTCAAATTTAATAAGATCCTTAAAAAGTTAAGCTTTTCAGCTGTCATCTACTGAGGCCTTGTCTTAGGATATCACAGTTTAAACAAATGGGGAAAAAAATGTTTGTTTCAGAAATACAATTCATTTTTAATATGAACATTTAGTTTTTAATAATTTAATTGCTCAGGAATTTACATATTATATTTACAAAGTTAAACAGATCACAAAAGGAGGCGTTTTAGTCCTCAGGTCTGATTGCACTTTGCACCGCTCCTAACTACGTGCCACATGACTGATAGAGAGAGACAGAGAGGGGCTGAAACATGGAGACATTCTCAGAGCTGTGTGAGGGAGCAGTGGACAGCATGGTAGTAGGGGTCAGAGTTCATGGCTCAGATATGTGTGTCTGACACAATGTGGTCTTAGAGGGCAGATCTTTGTTAATGTGTCACTACAGACTAAAGATACAGTAAGTAAGTAAAGTTTATTTATATAGCACCTATCACAGACCAGGGTCACAAAGTGCTTCACATGTAAAAACATCATTAAAGTGCAAAGAAGATAGCAGGTTCAACTTCAAGTTGATTATTCATTAATACAAGTTAATAAAACAAGTAGGCCTAAAGATAAAAACAAGAAAAAAAACAAAAAACAGCCCATTAAACATGGGGCATTGTGCTTTCAGTTGGAGTGAAACCCAGCTCACACAGGCGAGTCCAGGACCAAGTCTGGGAAGCCTTGGTTTAAATTATTTCTGGCAAAATATATCAACATGTATTATAATAATAATAGTAATAGCAAAAAGTATTGAGTATAAATCAAAGGAGGTTATATTAATGTTATATTTTACTAGGTTTAGCAAACTATTTGACTTAAAACAGCTGATTAAAGAACCCACCAGAGTAGGCCAAACGACCAAAACTATAATTGATCTTATTCTGGTGTCAGATGAATGTAACATCTCACAACAAGGTGTGATTGCATATGGGCTCAGTGACCATTTCGTCACATATTGTACCAGGAAGGTTCATAGGCAAACGTTTTTAAGCCATAAAATCATTAAAATCAGATCCTTCAAGAACTACTGTGCTGAGAGTTTTAGAGAGCAGCTTAGCAGAGTAGACTGGCCTGCAGTGCTTAGGCTGGATTGTGTTGACAGAGCCTGGGATATGTTTAACCAGTTATTCCTTCAGGTAGTGAATTCCATGGCTCCATACAAGCAAATTAGGATAAAACAGAGATCAAGTCCATGGCTTAACCCAGAGATTTTAGATGCAATTAAAGTTAGGGAGGAGGCATTGCAGAGGTTTAAAAAGTCGCAGGACCAAGCAGATGCGGACAATTACAAGAAAGGTAGAAATGAAGCACAAAGAATTATTAAGATAGCAAAAAGGAATATTACATGAATCTAATAAAGGAAAACAAAAAGATTCTAAGAAGCTATGGAAAACTCTAAAAGATATGGGCTGCGGGGGCAAGACCAATAACGGAAAGCCTACCATTGGCCTCGAAATGAATGGCAAAATCGAATTTGACAAAGCACAGGTAGCCAATGAATTTAATAACTTTTTTGCCTCAGCAGCTAGCAAGTTAGTAGATGCACTGCCTCCTAAGACAGGAGAATATGGGGATGAGTATATCCAAGGAGTCTATTCCAGACGAGGGGTATATGCCAATTCGTTCTCCTTATCCAAAGTGACAGTTGAGAGGGTAGCAGAGATGCTGGGAGAGCTTATCACGACAAAAGCCACTGGCCTTGATAATATTTCTGCCAAGTTTTTAAGAGATGGGGCACAGGTAATAGCTCCTTGTGTTGCACATTTGATAAATCTCTCATTGGAACAAGGCATTGTACCAAGCTGCACTAAACATGCAAAGATTATTCCCCTGTTTAAAAAAGGGAGTAGATCCCATTATGGTAACTACAGGCCAGTATCCATTTTGAGTGTCACATCTAAGATTTTAGAGAGAGTGGTGCACGAACAGATATCAGAATATGTTGAGAGGGAAAACCTTCTGTATGAATTTCAATCAGGGTTCAGGAAGTCCTATTCTACAGACTCGTGCTTACTTTATATTAACGACTTCATCAGAAAGGAGATGGACGAAGGGAAACTGTGTGGAATGGTTTTACTAGATCTCCAGAAAGCCTTCGACACAGTTAACCATAGTTTACTGCTTAAAAAATTGAAGGCTGTAGGGATGAATGACACCGCTATCGAGTGGGTCACTTCATACCTGACAGACAGGGATCAGAGAGTAGAGGTAAACGGCTTTATGACAGACACCAAACCAG
Organism: Aldrovandia affinis; assembly: GCA_029706075.1. NCBI lineage: Eukaryota > Metazoa > Chordata > Actinopteri > Notacanthiformes > Halosauridae > Aldrovandia > Aldrovandia affinis. Next base: position 4,669 of record JAINUG010000667.1, on the reverse strand, counting down.
TGGTATGTGGGGTTCCGCAGGGAAGTGTTTTAGGACCACTGCTATTTTTACTTTATATTAATGACATGAGAGATGCGTGTTCCTGTAACTTGTATTTATTCGCAGATGATGCAGCTTTGCTCATCTCGCACAAAGACAAGAATACACTCCAAAGTAGGCTAGGAGAGGAACTCACTAAGATAAGCAGCTGGCTGTGTGACAACAGGCTGTCACTTCATTTAGGGAAGACGGAGTCTATTCTATTTGGGTCTAAGCCCAGATTAAAGAAGGCCCAGGAGCTAAGAGTAGAGGTAGGGTCCGTGGAGATAGCTGCAAAGACATCAGTGAAGTACCTGGGGTGTGTTTTGGATGACAGTTTGGGTGGGGAGGGAATGGCCCTACAGGTGCTGGGCAAAGTTAACGCCCGCACAAAGTTTCTTGCCAGAAAGGCCAATCTGCTGGACAGAGAAAGCCTACGTCTACTAGCCAACAGCCTAGTGCAATGTCATTTTGATTACGCCAGTGTAGCATGGTCAGCAGGTCTATCAACCTCATTAAAAAGGAAACTGCAGGTGTCTCAAAATAAGCTAGTTAGGGTTGTGATGGGGCTAGGCCCTCGAGACCATGTTGGAAGGAGGCACTTCCTAGAGCTCAACTGGCTACCAGTTGAGGCTAGAATGACTCAGCTGAGGCTCAACATGGTACACAAGGTCATTAACAATAGGGCCCCAGTGTACCTAAGCAGCCATTTTTCCAGTGTTAGGGAATCACACAACCACAGGACTAGGTCCAGCTTAGCCAACCAGCAACCCCCGAGGTGTAGAACCAAAATGGGGCAATGCTCATTTGCCTACACAGGAGCACAGGAGTGGAATGAACTGCCGTTGACCATCAAACAGAGTACGAACCCACACAGCTTTAAGGTGAATGTTAGGAAGTGGCTACTAGCCAAAGTCCAAGAATAGATAGGTAGGGAAGGGAGGGATTGTTAGGATGTGTAAACGATGCATTATGTAGTTGTAGATATTTATGTAGTTATGTGTTAAGTGTCTATACCTGTTTTTACTTGTTTTTTTTAACGTTTTAAGTGTCTTACGTATGAACATGTTAAGACCAAGGACCACAACGGAAATAAGTCCATGACTTTTTGTGCTATCCTGGACATTGTTTTGATGCATGACTTGCACTGACATGTATTTTAAATTGATATGTCGAATAAACTAAACTAAACTAAACTAAAATAATGCCTTTGTCAGACCCCACTTAGAATACTGTGTGCAGTTCTGGGCACCGCACTACAAGAAAGATATAGAAGCTCTTGAAAAGTCCAAAGAAGGGCAACTAAACAGATACCTGGTATGAAAGGTAAAAGTTATGATGATAGACTTAAGGCACTCAATCTATTTAAACTTAGCAAACGGAGACTTAGGGGGATTTGATTAAGGTTTTTAAATTCCTAAAAGGGATTAACAAAGTAAAATACCAAAGATTTTTTAAGATAAGTGGGGTCAGCAGAACAAGAGGCCACAGGTGGAAATTAGTTAAAGGCAAATTCCACACAGATATTAGGAAGTTTTCTTTACACAGAGAGTTGTCAATGCCTGGAACAGCTTGCCAGGTCGGGTAGTAGAGGCAGAAACGCTTGGGCTATTCAAGTCCAGGCTAGATGTAGTACTAGATACTCTTTAGATTAGGACATGACGAGCCTAGATGGGCCGAATGGCCCGTTCTCATCATTATGTATTCTTATGTTCTTATGTTCTTATAAATACTGTAAACCAGAAAACATGCATTCCACATTCCAGTGGATATTATATTGCAAACTGGGGTCATTTTCCATGATCTGCAACCTATTCAATGTATTTTGCACTTTTGCCAAATGGAGAAAATTCTGAATCAGTCTTATCAGTATGTGGTAATAAATAGGACATATCATAATTATGATAACATATTTTTGATCCCTATCACTTGTCAATAATTATTTTAGTTTTTATCATGAACGTATCCAAGGATAAACTTTGTTCAATTTAAAGCAAATAATTGTTCAATTGTTTGTAAATTGACACTAAAATCTTATTTTTGACACTAAAATAATAACACATTCATTCATAATTAAAGAAACTAAATTAGTGCTGTAATTGTGTGCAGTCGCACCTTTTTACCTGCCATGTTCTGTGAGAGAGGTGCTACACTGTGTGTCAGAGACCCCATTGTTGCTCACCTGTCCTGTCCCACACTCACCACCAGAGGGCAGCTGGATGCACAAAGTTGCCTCACCAATATTAAACATCACTTGTATAGTTTATTTTATGGAGATCTGTTTGATAAAATTTCAAACAAAAACTCCACCAGACGCCAGTGGAATAGCTCTTTGTCCTAGGCATACTCTGAGCTTTCCACTGGTTTAAATTTGACTGTGTACATTTATGTAATCTGAGTTGAGCATACAATTGATACAAATTCTAAACAAGTCTTTCACTGTGGGTGTTCATAGGTAAATTATTTTTAAGGCTGTTGAAAATGACCATCATTTATTTGTTGTACCATTATAGAAATGTAACTACATTTGATAAAAACATGGGAAAGGGTAATGTGCTCTTAACTGGAGGTGTTTCTAGATTAGACCTGCAGGGGGCACAAGTGAGCATCAACAACAGGGGGCGCAGGTGCAGAGGTCAGTAAGGCCAATAAGGGGCGCTGTAGATCCCTCATTTCTCTAAGGAACACAGATCAGAATCAGAGACACAAGCTGGGACCTGAGTCTCCATTCTGGCTCCTCTGTCTGAGCAGGGGCTCTTGTGCTGTCTGTGCAGGCAGTGAAGTTTACTGTCGGTCTGTTTCCTCAGTAAAGTGTGGACTCATTTCATTCCAGGTGAAACTCAGGACTGCACTGGCACCACTGCAGGAGAAGCTAAAAGCCTTTAATGAAGTGAAACTAATCTGTGATCAAACAGCAGAGCACATCAAGGTACTGAACTGATGCCTTTAAATCACAGTGTTGAAAATGCAGCATTGGATTGTGCTGGTTGTGGGTTCAAATGATGGTGAATAATGTTTATTCCAGAGCCAGGCCCAGTGCACTGAGAGGCAGATAAAGATGGAGTTTGAGAAACTTCAGCAGTTCCTAAAAGATGAAGAGGCAGCCAGGATATCTGCACTGAGGGAGGAAGAGGAGCAGAAGAGTCAGATGATGAAGGAGAAGATTGAGAAGATGACAGAAGAGATATCCTCCCTTTCAGAACAAATCAGAGCCATAGAACAGGAGCTGGGAGCTGAAGACGTCTCATTCCTGCAGGTAAGACCTGTTCACTCTGGCTGTAGGAATCTCTATAAACAGTAGGGCTGACCCCATTTAGTCGACTGGTAGATTGTTTGGTCGACCGAGATTTGTTTTGGTCGAGCAGTCGCGCGAATAAAAAATAAAAATAATAAAAATAATCTCCACGCAGGATGAGACACATTACGGCGTGCTTGTCAGGAGAATAATCCATTCTGGATGCTGCGGGTACGGCAGTGACAGTCCTTCACTCTTAACATAGCTAGGCCTATATATGTTCTCCTTAAATTATATTAGGCAGTTAAGGTAATAGTAATGTTGTGAATAATTCAGCAAAACTAATAAAAGTAACATTTTATAATAAATGTATTTTGCTAATTGTATGGTTTATATATTTATAACTAACATGTGTAACATCCTCTTTCATGTAGCCTATATTGTATCCTTCTTGTTTTAGGCACGCGAATGTGCATTTTAATTGTAGCCTAAGATTTGCCTACAGTTAAGATTAGTGATATAGGCATACTTTAATTACAAATTTCGATATAACCTAAGAACATAATGTAAAAAAAAAAATCTGGAGTAGGCCTATGGCAGCATTTCGTTTTTCCACGATCCAAAAAAAGTGGAATGTAAACTTTAATCATTAATAAAACGAGGAGCAGCCTTTTGCCAAAAAATGTGGACAAGCTAGTGTTCCTGTGGCATAACATGAAACGACTGGGGAAGTAGGTCATTGGATGGTCTCCGACTCGAGTCAGTTATTTTCGATATGTTCAGCTTTAGGCTACAAGTTAAGACATTAGGCTATGTGTGATCATTCGTTTGTTAGCCTATTTTTTTGCAAAAGAGATTTCAAATCCCAATGAGACCAACCTGATTAATTAAATAAAACATAGCCTACTCATTAGAATGTGTTATGGTTGTGGTCAAATAAAAGCATCAGCCTATTATGTGGCCATACCGCAACTTCACAAGCGCAACGGCAGAATCTTCAGCATGAAAAGGAGGCTCGGAACTCAGAGTTGTTTTTTTCTTTCAGGAAATCTTGAACTCCGGCTCCATAAAGTCATTAGCCTATTGTTACTAATTTGTGTCATTCACTGAAGAAAGTTATAAAACATGAGACAAGCACAGTGTGCATATAGTTGTATTTATTAAATAGGGTGTGTCATATAGAAGAAGAAAAAAGTTTAGACCAATCAGAAAAAACGGACGACTGTTGGTCGACCAAGATTTGTTTTAGTCAGGGACAGCCCTAATAAACAAGCATCATTGATTTAATACATTATTCTTTAATCCATATATTCATGTATTTTAAAATATCATTACAAGAGCCTTTATAAAGGAGTATATTTCCATTAAAATTGTGCTTTCCTATTTACAAATTTAGAAAAATGTGATGCTAACCTT
>JAINUG010000666.1:0-85247 GCA_029706075.1 Aldrovandia affinis | reverse complement strand
TGTGAAACCATTGATTAACCCGAATATGAAAGTATTAAGAACTCAATGACTAAAGCCAGAGAGCTGAAAGGGCTTTGAAACAAGAAGAGGAGCTCTCGTTCAAAGAAAATCAAAAGTATGGCAAAAGAAAGTGTGATCAATGTCAAATTGACTTGCACAGATATGATTAACAGACAATCCTATGTAAGTTGTCTGCATAATTACTTTGAGTAGATGCAACTGCATTCAGTATTCATCATCATCAATACTTTATTCGTCATCATCATCATCACCATGAACACTATTATTATTATTATTATTATTACTTTGATTAGCAGGTCCTCAATCCAGGGCCACTTACAGTGTACATATTTTCTGTTTACACCACTAGATACTTATTTTTTAAGTACACTGCCCAAGGTCACAGCCACTGTGTCCCACCCAGGATCCCAAGTCAAGTACCCTTGCCACAACATCAGATTGCAACTCTACAACATGAAATTATTTGAGCAATCTCAATGCTGATCACTTGAAGTGACAATTAAAAGCCAAGGGTGATTGGTTTTATTACTGAGTATTACTCATTGCATTTGTCATTTTTCCTGTGATTGCCATTTAAAATTTTTTTTTAAATGAGGTGAAGGGAGTAATTTAAAACAATCAGGTTTAAGTTGCATTCTCCTTCCCAATCACCCTTGACTACATGAATGATGACAAGCAGTGAGCTGAGTAATTAACAAAATAAAACAAGAGAACAGCGTTGACCCTGATTGGAACGGAGCAACCCTCTGGGGCTTGTCAGCACCCACAGCCCTGTCCCCAGGATTCTAGAGCCTCTTTTCATCTCTGAATTGGCCCATAAAAAATTCATCTAAGACCTCACAGATATTTACTGGAAACTTAGGAGAAGTGGTAGCACTGAAAAATTAATAGCTGTATGATTTCCAGCGGCTGCGGACCCCTAATTTCTTTGATTGCTCACGTTAGATCGTAAATCTTTCATACAATATATATAGGGATTCACTGGAATTGTTCAAATAGTCAGGTATAGGGGTTAGCCATGGAGATCACCGTAATTTTCCATGTAGAAGCAGACACTTCCCTTCAGCGTGAGCCTCCTCTTCAGATCTAGAGGCGCCTTTGATCATTGTGTCTCTTCACATTCGCACTTTGGTGATGAGAGACTATTGCACGGGTAGCCTAAGTGCTTAGACCAGCATGGCCCCAGGACACTTTGAAGTCGGGAGACTTTTGACTGCTGCTTTGGCAGCCCCTGCCAGAAGAGCCATCAGATGTCTGCAACTGCAGTTGGGTTTTGGACAAAGATGCCAAAGAAGGCCCATATTATGAAGTGACTTTGCATATGACAGCTCGTAAGAGCTGAAAATCCAGTAAACAGGAAAAGCAGTGGCCTGAAATTGGTGGTGTCTGAGCTGGGGGCAGGAGCTTGAAATGGGGATTGTAAATAAATGAAATAAAACATTCTCCATGAAAAAAAGGTTAAAATTAGGAATCTAGGTTGATTCCCTTGTTTGTGTATAGCATTAAAGAAAAGCATGCATACAGCGTAATGACCTTAGATCGAATATCACTATAATACCGATATGTCATTTAACTTGAGTTTCATAATTTAATTTAGTTAATTTAGCACACACTCTTGTTCAGATTTACTTATAAAGTGCATACTGGGTAATTCTGTTAAATGCCAAGAATACCAATGTTATGTTAGTTAGTTCCGCTAGGAGAAGGCAAGCGCAACAAGCTTTGTACAGAAGGAGAACTAGTTGAGCAGGTGGTGGAGACCAGACTGTTGGGAGTCCAGCTGGACAACTGTCTATCATGGACATCTCAAATTACTTATTTATATTAGAAAATCATAAGAACTGGGTACATGGTTCGAAGAATAGCTAAATACCTACGTGAAAAGATATTAAAACAAACAATTTGGGGAAATGTGGCAGCGGGGGAGCTTAAGAGGCTGCAGATGGCGCAGAATTGTTTTAAGGTGTACATTTGACTTCCCTATTTTAGGTCACCAATCAAATATGCTATTGATAAAAATCGAATTTCATAATGTACATCACAAAAAGGGCCCAATTATATTAATAGTGAACTCCAGCTGATCAGAAATAGGCATTCAATTTACACAAGTGATACACAATTTAACACAATTTACACAATTTAACCAGTGATTATATATTGCAAAGGCTAAGATTGGAAATGGGTAAAGGAACCGTTTTCTATCCAGGTATGAGTATGTGGAATGGTTTATCTGAACCAATTAGAAGTTTTTTCCACAAGTAAGTTCACACAGCATCTAAAGAACATCCATAAAGGACATAATTATGATATTAAGTCTCATGTAGTGTTACTATGTAAAGTAATTTTTCTAAGCGCTTTTGTGTGTGGTGTGGATGTGTGTGGCTGTGGCTTCTGGCTATGTGATCTCTGGTACGGTAATGATATGTATATCAGTATGTCATCGTATGTCTTGGTTTAATATTGTATTGTATTTTGTTTGCAGTAATTCAGTTGTGTTGGAATGTGTTTTATTGACTTTTGAGAGACCAGCACAATAGTGCTAAAAGATGGAATTAAATCAAAAATCACCTTCTCATCTGTGCTTGCTCTCAGTTACAGTTGTAATTTCCTCCTGAGTGGGAATGCGCCACGTGGCCTAGATCCGTCTTTGATTTCACATCAGTGCTGATATGTGATCTTTAATGGCACGTTTCTCTGACAATGCGCCCCCTCTGCTTCTCGTCGTCGGACGCAAACAGCGGAGCAGGCCCCAGGCCCGTTTTCAGGGACTTCAATGAAAACGTTGACCTTCATGTGGAAAGCTGCTGCTATTGGTCTCTCGCCTCGACTAGGAACAATTGCAACAAATGCTCTAAGTTATAGTCGCAGCTACTTTCAGTGATAACGTTTATCTATTATTATTGTAACAATTTCAGTCACAATGGAAGGAAATCATGACGTACATCTCTCAGGACTGTAGTCTACTTCTAGTCTCCTTATCTCCACACAGCCGGAGTAAAGTGAAAATGGTTTGTTTTTGCTGCAGTCCTCTGATGTGTCCGTCTCAACGGCAAACAGAAACAGGAACAGTTACCTCGTTTTCCTGTACAGTGCAGCCGTGTTACCGTTATTCTTGCAGCGACAAAGAACGCAAGAAAACATCGCTACCCAACAACAATCAAGCCGCATCACAGTTGTGCTGGACTTTCAAACCAGTGAAACCAAAGAAGACAAAGCCAAATATACAGCAGCCTTACAACCATGAAGCTATGGCTATTTGTGGAGGTTTGCAATGCAGTGCACATTGCTTTGCCTTGACTGGCCTTTGAGGCCGACCTGCATGCAAGTCCAAGAGAAAATATGCTCTTCTCTTTCAATTACTCCCCATTTGGCCTCAGTCCAGTGAAGGCCGAAATGGAGTGCCAGCAGACTTATATTTGTCCCTTTTGTCAAATGAGTTTAAATTCAGTCGCCGTGACTGCTGGCAACAATATTACTTTTTGTTAGTTTCTTCGGTTATTCTCCCAAGAGGTACCACTTATGAAGCTCAAAAAGGTCCCCAAAGGGCAACATACACTGTTTTCACATGTCTATATTTAAACACTGGTTTACCACTGCCATTCACTGTGATGCAAGCACTAGTAGTTGATTTACACCAACTCTAGAGAGCTCCCAGCACCCTAAAAACAAGCCTTTTGTGAAATGAATGCTTTTTTTCTCTTACAAAAGAATGCAGTCTTTCATTATTTTGCTGTGTGTATAAATGATGCGTACATGCATATGCCCTATAAACACCATTTTTATTTTCGCCCAAATTCAATGATATCTGATGAGGTTGAAATATTATTATATATTATTATTAATAATAAGAATGAGTCCCTATCGACCACAGGACTGGCTAGTGAGTGAAATGCAGGAGTTTCCTTGCCAACTGTAACCCTCCCTTCCGTAGCCAGTTCTGCATCTCCCTGTGGGACTCCTGGTTCACTTGGCTCTAGCATGGTCTGGGTTTTTCATTACATTACAGGCATTTAAGAAGAACCTAAGAACATAAGAATACATAATGACAAAAATAAACACATAGACGGATTGTTGTTTTTGCTGTGAACAGAAATCCTCAATGATTTTAATAAACCAGACTGTGGGAGAAAAAAGGACAAGTGGGTGAGTTGGGCAGGGAAATCTTAACTATTTAGGAAATTGTTGGGGACTTGTGTGGTGTCACTGTGACCGAGTATAGGGACTGCACATTCCACATAAAATAATATGTTTAAAATGCAATTTCATTTAATATAATTTTGTGTGCTTAATGCTTTTCCACCACGCATACAATTTCCTCCCAAGCAGGACTACAATTCCCACAGGGAATCCTGATGACGCCATTCAGCCCCGCCTCGTAGGATCCCATTTCAATGCACAGTCAACCAATACTGTAAGAGCGGAAAAAGGCAACACGCGCAATGAATAAAACCAGAGAGAAATCACCATTTCATCCTACGTTCCTCTCTTCCCTGTTCCTTTCTCCTCTCGCCAGCACCTGGCATCGTTACGAGTACGATACAAAATTCATAGTAATTTCTCTCTGTCCTTGGCACTGTATAGTGTGTCCAAAATATGACCATGTGACCCTGTACAGTACAGTACCCTGTAAAGTACAGCCAGAATAAGTGGATCAACCTTGATGTGCTGCAGAGCAGTAAGCGATAATCCACACGGGGGGAAAATCTGAATTACTGGACAGAGTCTGACAGTTTGCCTCAAACCAATCTAAAAAGAGACAGAAATATTCAGGACTGTTCTACACAGTTCGGGCCTTTCAGAAGACTATACCTATATACAGTAGAACTTTTCTGATCACCAGCTTACACGGACCCAGGGCTGGACTGGCTATATAGTCTACCGGGCCGATTCCCGGTGGGCCGGTCTAGTTTTGGGCCGGTAGGGCCGGTATAATTATTATTTTTAATTAAAAATATAAATATATATATATATATTGCACGGACCACTGCTCCTTTGAATATTCCAGCAATCCAGAGCAACCACAATCAGAGTTGGGAAGTGGTTTATAGCCACGGAAACAAAGGAAAACGGCATAGGCAGAAATCCTGACATTCCTGACAAGATGCTCTCCTGAAATCCATTCTTACAGGTTAAGATATCTTGCCCTCGTGGAGTAGATCCGCAGCACCAAAGCCCTCACATCTCTCTGCCCCTCTCCGTGTGGCTCTGAAGACGATGATAATCTCCTGGCAATGCGCCCCCTGCCCCTGCCCCTGCACCCCAGCCCAGTGTATAGAAAACATCAAAGGAGCCTATCATACCCCCACGGTTTAAATCTTTAATAACAGAATAACCGACCGAGCACAAGCAGACCCCTCACATCCCGTGGTCATGTCATCGCCTGCCCTGTGACAATCGCCCGGGGAGAGCCAGTGATTGGGAGAGTACGCGGCATCTCTACCCCCCCCCCCATCCCGCATCCGGGGGCTGGGGCTCTGATCTGGGGCAGGGCCAAATTCTGTTTGAAACGGCTCTCCCACTCGGGGGAAGTCACAGGTGCAGGGACTCTCGCTGCCTGCCATGGGTCATCATTAAGAGGGCCGCCTTCAAACAAGGCCCCAGCTTCTGGTGGCCATGTTTTCTCTCATTGAGCTAAATTCATAAACATTAATGAAGAATTTTACACCGGGCTCCTCTTTATTTTTTTGTTCTTTATTTTATTTCTCTCTTGCATTTCTCCTCCTCTCTAGAGGAAATGACAGAACTGGTTTTTGAGTAGTAAGCAAACATAATAATCAGGAGAAGAGGGAGAGGGCAGAACAAGAGGGAACAAGAAGAGAGGCATACCGACAGGAAGAAAGAGAAGGAAAGAAAGAAAAGTCAAAAAGAAAGAAGACTCCTTTCTGATTTAAAATTCAGGATCCCATGATCAAAGGAGGCTTGATAATGGCAGCCTGTTCAAAGGGACTCGCACAAGCCAAATCAGACAAGACCCGGCATAGATCTCTCATTAAGATCTAAAGTAGGTAACGGCAGGTGAGGACGACACATTGTTGCCGTCCCCCACCACCCCCCGCCCACAGCATGCGCATTTGTTATCATTTTTTTATATTCTGCTGAAGAAGAGAGAACTGTACGAGTGGCAATAGGAAACTTCAGTCAGTTCAGTTGCTATATTTTGTCACAGGCAGCTCATGTGTTTTTGTTTCTTTGTGTCATAAGGGCCTCTGCACACAAAGTCACAGGGCTCTGGATGCTGTGTGGAGGACAGGCTTATTGAGCACACAAAGCAAGTTCTGTGCAAAAGGTATTTTAAAACATTTCTTTGTGAGTGAATAGTGAGCAGAGTCACAGTATGGTTTTCTATTAGTATTTTACGAGTGACCTGTGTGCAGACTTTTGTGTGCAGCATTTTAAAAACAAGTTCCCTGACATTTTATTTTATTCTTCGAGAAACACTCCTCCTCTCTCCCCCTGTATCCCGTGTATTATTTTCCACCAGCACCCACTAGTCGTGGAATGTTTGTTCAAGTGCGTGTGCGTGTGTATGTGTGTGCATGCATTTCGAATGATCATTCTGACAGGACGATTAATATTTAGAGTTTCTTAGAGGCCTATAACATGACTGAGGGTGGACTACAAAAGTGTTCACAAAACAGTTTGTCACAAAATGTTATGAATATGCATTTCAAGCTTATTCATCTACTGTACACAAAATGATTTAAATTGGAGTTAGACCGTCAAACAAAATGTGTTTGCAGTTTTAGTATGTATGCGTACAAAACAAAACACAGGCAAACACAGTCATGGTGCCACAGTTACCCCATTTCTAAGCTTTATATATTGCAAAGGATGATCTTTGACTACCGTGTTTTTAAAGCTAGTCATTACTATGAATTCATTACTCCTTCCAAAATTTCTCAGAGGAGAAAATAAGGCAACCAGCCAAGCACTGAGAAGCTTTGTACAGCACAGATTGTAACTGCAAACATACTTTCAAGCACTAGAGGACAGTATCTGATTTAAATATGTCTGGAAAATATTTATTACAGACCATGTACAGCACTGCTCCAGGGGAAAATGAGGAAACGATATAGGGCTCTATCTTAATAGAAAACATGGTGTAAAGTACTTGTTTTATGGGGCTTCATTGCTGGAATAATTTTCTCTGTAAAAAGTCTGGAGAATACTGTTACAACATAGGTTGCAGTCCTGATATAGGCCTGTGGATGAGATATGATCATCTGATCTCTGTGTGTTTTCAGCACAGTGCAACAGTCATAGATCCTCCAAAGCTTAACTTCCCTTTAAGATTTTAAAATAGTTTAGGGTATTTTCATCAGTTAAGGGTGTTTCCTGCCCACTACATAACTAGACAGTCATCTTGAGTCATATGGGCCCAGAATACATGTTAATTATGCCATATTTTGGTTGTATTGTAAATAGTTTTCTCTTATTGCAAGAAAACTACACTTTGCAAATCTGTTCCAAATGAGTTGTGTATGACCTTATTGCTGTGCAGGGTTTAAAAAGAAACAAGCATTTCACACCAGTGAAACCAGTTGGTGACTTTGTGAAACATTTTTGTTCATACATATTGCTAGAGATATTTGCACACGATATTTGTATCAATTTAGTCTATAACTTACTTTGGACCTCTTCTGAAATCTTTGTGTTATGGACTTTAGGTCTAACGGTTTGTGTCCACCGTGGAGTGAAGGGGTGCAATCCAGGCTTCCTCAAAATGTTTTTGAGTTTGAAAAAGGATCAGAGAGGGAAGCCAGTGCATAGAATCACACAGGGAAGCCACCCTGCTGTTGTGTCAAACTGGTTTGTTTAATTGAGAGTATTACTCAATGGCAATTTAGGGGATATTCTCTGAAACAAATACTTGAGGAAAGTGCTTGGTCAGATGTACACTTGGTTAATGATTTGACTTAATGATGATGATTTAATTTAAAATAATGAAATCACTTTTTTAGTAAACACTTGAACTTGATGTCAAGGTCTAAATAGAAACACAGGTTATAGCATGACGGCAAAATAAAATAACTATTAATTTTAGAGAGGGGTGATTTTGGTGCCATTTAGTCAATAGTTTCTCTATTCTTTAAAACTGTTCCCTCGCCATTTCATTGGAAGTGTTTTTGTTGTTGCTTTTACTTCAGAGTGAAAAGAACATTGGAGAAGGTTCATTCTTTTCTGTGCAATTCAAAACATCTAACTCAATGCTAAACAGTTGTAAGAATAAAGTACTCATTACATTTATAAAGAACAGTCTTAAATTCCCTTGTCTGTGAAAGAATTATGCTTCTGCAACCGTTGTATTTTCAAGAAAGATCATGAAAGAAACTATAACCATAATTATAACCTGGCTTATGAAATACAAGTCAAAGAAAATTGGAATTCAGGATTTTTTCATCAGCAAAGTATCCTTAGAGTGCAATTTGTATTTATTTATTCAGTTAAAACTGCAAGCAGACGTAGCCACTATCTGACATATTAATGCTCTTTGAATAGTGTTAATTAAGGCAGGTGCAGCTTATTTTGTAGATTAAATAGGAAATCTCATACACAGGGGCTTGAAAACTCACACCTTACATTGAAACAGCTGCTGGCCTTGTTTAGCTACAGAGAATGGGCTGTTCATTAGCTGGAAATATCTCTCCTCGGCCTGTCCACTTCCCTCTATCAAGTTAGCATTAATAATTCATCAGCTATTGCAATAGTACTGAACAACCGTTACATTCTTGCTTGTGTTTTGCCTCTCGCTGTCATCTCTGACACCATTATGTGGGGAAAATAATAACCTCCCTTTATCTGGAGGTTTTGTATATATTGGCACCGAAAGAACAACTGATACAAAAATAAATTGTATTTGTTTGACTTAACCTTTAAAGCAATACATTCCAGAGATGAATGCTGTCAATTTGAAGTCACTGAAACTGAAGAATGTTCATTTTGGTGCAATTACTTTTCCACCGCACTGAGAGACATGGGGAGAGAGAGAGAGAGAGAGAGAGAGAGAGAGAGAGAGAGAGAGAGAGAGAGAGAGAGAGAGAGAGAGAGAGAGAGAGAGAGAGAGAGAGAGAGAGAGAGAGAGAGAGAGAGAGAGAGAGAGAGAGAGAGAGAGAGAGAGAGAGAGAGAGAGAGAGAGAGAGAGAGAGAGAGAGAGAGAGAGAGAGAGAGAGAGAGAGAGAGAGAGAGAGAGGGGGAGAGAGACTTGTGAGATAGATAAGTACACAGATTCCTTCAGCTGATGCCCATAAATGTTAATGTTTGCTGCAGCAGTTTCTGGGCATTGGCTCAAAAGGCTGGACTTGACAATTGTTTCACTCGAAAATCTGCATATTTAAGCCTGTTGAAATGCATGAAGGCGCTCTCTTAAACAGCATATTTTGTTGGAGGAATATAAAGGGAGAAAATATCTTGATGATATCCTTGAGAAAATTCACTTTATGCCAGTAGAATTTTAGTGTCAGTAACGAAGTGGAACTTGCTAAATGTACAGGGCCATGATGATTTTTTTGCTTCAGCAAACCATAATTTTTATTTCTTAATTTTATTATCCTCAGACTGAGATTTATTTTACATTTGAGGGTGGGGGGTTAGTAACAACAAGAGATTTGAGAGCTGTCCAATTGGCCAAGGCATTCAATGTTGCCACGCAACTACAGTTTCGGAATCATGTGACGTGCAATCTTTTTGAAAAAAGAGTTAAACCACACAAGAGTTATGCTCATCTAAATACACACAATCGATGGGGTAAGCTGTGCTAAGCTTTTCTAAGAAAATGGGTTTTGGCTCTTACAATATTCCAACTCATTAAAAACTTTTGGTAGTAACAGCAAGAGATTCAAAAGCTGTCCAAGACATTTAATTTTGTCCTGCCACTACAGTTTTGGAGCCATGTGACATGAAACCAGACTTTTATGAATTTTATAAACCCCAATCCCCCTGGGTCTCCTTTTGCTAAACTTGAATAGATTAAGTGTCTTAAGTCTTTCCTGGTAACTTTCACCTTTCATACCGGGTACCCATTTAGTTACCCTTCTTTGTCATTTTTTAAGAGCTTATACATCTTTCTCGTAGTGTGGTGCCCACAACTGCACACAGTACTCTAAATGAGGTCTGACAAAGGCATTGTTTAACAGCAATATAACCTCCTATGATTTAAACTCAATACTTTTAGATATATATCCCAGTATCCTGTTGGCCCTTTTCACTGAATAATGAAATTACAGCATAATGCTTAGATCCTGTAGTTTGATCAACTACTAATAACTTACAACAATGTCTTACAACTACTAATAATAACTTCTATAACTCTTCATGATTTTGACAAATGTAGGGATAGAAGTTCTGAATCCAGCTACAATCTACTATTACGTATCCCCTTGTAACAGGTTACCTCTCTGAAATCCTCTAATTAAGTTACGCCAAAGGCATAGCAATGAGCCACAAAAATGGAAATCATACACTCATGAATGTAGGCTCACGGCTTTCAAAATACTGACGTGAAGTTTGATGGACCTTATTCACACTGACAGCCATATTGGAATGAAAACAAGCATTCTGCTTGTTCTATCGGTAATGTTCTAGCAGCAAAGTATCAGCTTTCAAGCACAGTTGTGGAGACGGGTGGCTGACATTTGAATCGTGGAGCTAGTGAACCACTTAACGATCGCAATGTCTCACTTCTATGTACAGTAGCCTACCTGAAGATAAAATATGGTTTCAAAGTATTCCTCTGGCTAGCTACTGTTAGTAAAGTATGCTAGAGTGATTGGCTTCATTGATTGCATTAACTAGTTGGCTAGCTAGCCATGCACTAGTTAGGTCAGCTGAATTTGAGTAAATAAAGTAACGTTGCTTAGCTACCTATTGACAAACCGATTTGATGTGAAAGAGCAGGAAAATAGCCTTCCAATAGTTTCTGATTTCTCGGTCTCGGCTCTAGCACAGATGGTGGGCTAGCTACATGAGACAGAGCATGATACTGTAGCTGTCTAGCTAAATGCACTATCAAGTGGTTTAGCTACGTACTTGTAACATCAAACTATATTGTTGTTTTGGAACATGTGGGATTTCAATGACCACTTAAGGTAATGTTATTTCATTAGACTACAACTGATTTATGATAACTTAGCTAACTAGCTTCTTCTAAATATGTTCTTCTTGTTCTTCAAACAAAATTAACTACATTTGGAATTTCATGTTACCTTGAAGAACCGATATAACCTTTTTAGAGAGGAATCCTTTGAAACCATATTTTATCTTCAGGTACTGCACACAGCAGTGAGACATGGTGATCTCAGCGCAAAATGGAAAATCCTTTAAATAGCTCAAGATTCTTTTTTGTAGAGGAGTACATTCCTTTTAGGTTGTGCATGTGTGGATGGTTGTTATTTCATGAAAACACTCACTGGAAAAAAGAAAAGATAGACCTGATCAATTGGCTACTGGAAGCATGAAACAGAAGCAGACATGGCGGAGAGAGAGGATCTACTCCAGAGATGTTAGGAAAACGTGTTTAACCAGTGGAGCTGTGTGTAGGGAATTAGGGTTGTAACCAGAAGGTGGGATGCCCAGATCCCGGCTTCTGGTTACAAAGTGGTACATAGTTTATATATCCTTAAGCAAAGGGCCTTAATAATCCCTAGTATATACACAGATAACATGGAAATTGTATAGGCTATATTGCAATGGACAAAAGTAGCTAATTGGTAGCTAATGGGCAACTGTTTAAAAGTAATAATGAATGAGCATCCTGTGTGAGTTTTTCACTAACAGCTGAATATGACTACAAAAATGTGCAAGTTAGTGTTATGTTATGTCAAATGAGGCTAGGCACACATATACAGAACCTCCCGCCAGAAAAGAATGCACATACGTGCGTTTCTACCAGCTCGGCAGAAGAACCTTTGGTGATGTAATGGCACAGCTCACCCGGCAGAACGCGGTGTGCCACGAGCCATATCCCTTTAAAGCCAGAGAGAAGATGCCCAGTCGGCACTGCGGAGGAGACACACTGTGGCTGCGCGTGGATGTGGCCTCAGATGGGACAGAGATCGACTAGTGTTGCAGAGGCAGTGCTGCTGCACATTCACGCTCCAGGGAAGTTTGGGGGCAGCGCATAGTAAATGTAGGTAAAGGTAAAATATGAAGTCAAGGTTCCCATGCTGCTGCCCCGGGGATCCTCTCTGCCTAATGACAGCCCACCCCCAAAACCCCTCACACAGGCAGCAACAGATCCATAACCCCCTAACCCGGAACCAAAGGAGAAGTTATTACAGTTATTCGCAAGGATTTACAAACGCAAAGCCCCTGTTTGCTTTGAGGAAATAATGAGGAAATAAAAAAAACTCTTGTTTCTAACATGTGACATTTTTGCAAAGCCTTTGCTCCTCGAGCAGTCTCACCCCCACTCCCCACACCAGCTGTCGAAACAACATGCCGCTCAATATTTCATACTCCAGGGGCAAGACTTAGATGCACCAGATAAACAATCCAAAAAAATTAATCAAAGGTTTGCACCTGCACGCTAGAGCTGGTACTGAGTGTTTTTTTTCTCACAGCTTGAATATTAATTTGCTCATTTGCTGAAGCGTGTTTCATGATAGTCCAAGAATACCCTTGTACAAACGCATGGGTGCAGAGTCAATATTGAGTCTGTGACTGAACTTAGGGCTCTAATCACTTGAGAGCGAGAGAGAGAGGGAAGTACGGAGAGGGATATAGGAAACGATTATTAACTTGTTCTAATCAAACTGTGTACTGGAGTCGCTCCCTCAAAGTGATTTTTGTTATTAAACAGCAGTGTTTCACTCTTTGTTGTTCCTAGCCAACTGAGACCTTTTAATATAGCTGCAAATACTCCGATGGATGTTTCAATATATTAGGCAATCTATGTCACTCTTCTCTACTTCACCAAAAAGGACAAGAGTGAGACCTTGTCATTCAAATTCAACCATTCCACATCCTACCTTGCTGTTCTTTCATGAAATGGAGGGCAGAGGATTAAAAAGTGTAGAACTCCTCTCTCATGTTTTGTGGTTGTTCATGAGTGCTGTAGTTGCAGTTTGTACACACTTACATCCCCAATGGCAAGGATTGCACCATGCAGCAGATCGGGGATGTGTGTGTGTGTGTGTGTCTGTATGCGTGCTCCTTCGGATGACACTAGAGGGCACACTGGAGGGGTAGCCACGCTGGGATTTGGGAACAACAGTGACAAAGCCTCTGAAGTTCGACAGCTTGAACAAAGATATATCCTCCTATCTGTGATGCTGTGGAATCCACCATTCTGTGAGAGATGGGAGGCACAGCAGAATGAATGGCAGGTGCATTCTGATCATCTACAGTGTGGCCATGTGAGTGTGCTCCACAAAACCTGGTATAACAAAATCACAATTTGACCTGCTAGAGATGCTTCTATTCATGGCTCTTTGGGAATACACCAGCCCTGAATATGGCTCTGCCTCTTACTCACAGAATAATATGCTTGGGAAAAGTGCTTCTAATGCTACTGAGACAGGACGAGGATTTAAGTTTTCTTCATCGTCACAATGAACAAAAGAGATGTTTTGACCATGGCTTTGAAAGTTTAGATTTTTTTCTCAATCGCTTCATTCTGCGCAGAACTATTATTGTGTTCCATCCACAACATAACGTTCCCAAACAGGTTAGAACAAACTTTTAAAAAAAAGAGTTAATACCATTATTTTTTCTGTATCAAAACCAGCTAAACTTAATTTACCTTCATTCATCAAGTCAATCAACTGTTCAGATTGAACTTTAATCTTGGACATGCTGGAACATAATTGGCTATCTTTAGCCAATTATGAATAACCAAATGTGAGATAATGTGACTGTCACTTTGATTGGCTAGTAGATAGGAGCCTGCAGTGTTTAATATGTGTGGGATTAGTTTATGACAGCTTTCAGGGGAATATAATGTAAAAAAAAGTTTGAATGTAGCCTACTTTCAGAATTGTTTAGCGAGCTACTTATTGGCAGGCAGCGAGCAAATGGTCACTCCCCAGCGACACGTTGGAGACCACTGATCTGATTATTGATGTGACGTTTCATAGTGACTGGTGGAACACGCGGTTGTATTTGGCTAAATTGTTTACGTAGATTGCCTGATTCCTTAAAAAAAGGGTTCGCTTATCATCACAAAATTAAAAGATCAACCCCCGAGCATCTTTTCTGTGTTTTAATTGTTATTGTTCAATTTGATGAAGGCATGAAATTTGCATCTAATTTGAAATAAATGTCTTCCGGTACTCATTCCGGAGTTTCATCCTGAATATTCCCAAAAGGGCTGTTGATAAAGAAGTGCCAAATTGACTTTCCCAGTGTATAGGTGCGGTCAGATGTAGATCCAGAGACATATTTTGATGTTGGGAGCTTGACAAATTATTGACTTTTGTGAAATATTACATGGAAAGAAAAAAATATATATATATTAACCAGTAATTGAGATCTTAAATTCATGTTTATGGTCCAGAATAGTAAAAGATGATTCTGTTTCAGTTTTTATTTTTGTTAATGGTCAAATTTTGTTCACTTCATGTTTTCGGTTTCGTTCCTTGAACTGATTCGAAGTACTGGTTTTGACAGATGTGAGAGCCATCTTATTCAAGTGTTCTCATTTTCTGTAAACAGATTCTTTGTTACAAGAAAAATGCTACAATCTATGGATTTAAATGCTTAATTAAAAGCAATTTGCTGTTATTCAGTGTTCTGTGACACCTACTGTACATGTGTCTCTACATTAGTTTTGTGGTGTCTTGGACACATTTTATACTGCAAGACATTCAGAAGCCAAACAATATCTATAGTTTGTTTTCTATTATTACCATTTTCATTTTATTTTTTACAGTAGGTGAACAGGCAGGTTTAATATTAGTAGTCCTTGCACGTATCGGCCACGTATAATAAGAACAGAAGTTCATATATAATGCATGGACAAGTTGATCGTTCTTTCCGTACATTTAAATATCATGAATGAGTAAACCACAAAGCCATACGCTTGTTAGTATTGTGTAAGGTCTTCTGTCAAGCCACAAGGTAAAGAAGGCAATGTTAGCCAAAGGAAAGGGCATAGCCAGTGGGAATATGGGTAAGCTAGAGGCTGTTCTCATACTGTAGACCAATTATTGCTGATTACATGTGTAGGTGAATAAACTTAGACCTAACAATTACCATTGGTCACTTTGAAAGGGCATGTTGTTGAATCACAAATGATTTTACAAGAATCATGTGTTGAGTGTGACCGTTTTTATTCAGAATCGTTGTACCAGTAGTGGAAGTGCTCAATGCAACTTTCTGGTTTTGCATCAGCCTTGTATTAGTCTTATACCTCCCACTATAAGCCTAGCAGCAGAAATCATGCAATGAACCACCCATATTTCAGGGATGTAACCCATACATTTCTAAGTAAACACATTAGTTCAGTGAAGGCAGGTTTACAGACCATTCAATCCAGAAAGTCAAGAAGGCGTTTGTGTAAATAGGGTCGTAGGTAAGAACAGACTCGTATACTGTAAGTCTTCAGCAATCTTTATTTCTTGGCGCATTGATCAAACGCTGTAGCAAAGTGGTCGAACAGCAAGAGGAGGTGTGTGTCAAATATGTCACACTCCTGGAACCGCCTCCAGAGAATCTGACCAATTTCTACCACCACCTCGCTGGCATTATGATTGCCACGGCAGAAAGTGGCAGACGATAAGTCAAGACTAGGGGTCCAACACTAGTTTTGCATCAATGAGAGACAAGACCTTTAAACATAGAGAAAATCATAGAGAAAATCTGTACATTGCTTTTCACTAGTGGTAGTCTATATCCATATCCCAACATTTGATCACAGGCTATTATGTTTCTGACTGAAAACATTGGTGTTAGACTGGAATATATGCTTTCCCACAGGCAGGGGCGGCGCGAGGGGGTGGCTTAATGGGCTTAAACCCTGAATGTTTTAGAAAAGCCAATTATAAATATATTATTTGTTTTAATAACCACACGATGTGTGACATTTTTCCTCCCTAGTCTTTCTTCTGACTTTGTAATCAAAACCGTAATAAAATGGAATGAAGTACCACTGGACACCACAGTCCCGGGTCGTGTATGCCTTGTCTCCATCCATGGGCTAAGCCCCAAATATCTTCAGCCCCTAGCACCACCCCTGCCCACAGGTAAGATCCCTCCATTAGCTTCTGTGCAGGTGCCAGCTAATCTTTTTGAAATAGGAACAATACATTAATGAAAATAAACTATGTGATAGGACCTTGAGCCTCACGTGCTGTAACAATATTGCATATGATGTACAAAGTCAAACCATAATTTGACAGATGTCAAAATACAAATGTATTGACATTTCAAGAAATGTGAATGCAACATTTTAAGATGTAGACTGAAGATGCAACATTTAAAAAAGCTTATTTTCATTTAAAGTCATAAAAAGCTATATACATCAACACAATACATTTAGCCAATTTGTAAGGTCCCTTGACTAATTAATTGCATAAATATTACTGAATTATTAAGAATAATCCGGAATCCTACTTGATTAGCATAAATCAAAGGATTAAAAATCTCCATTAATAAGTAAAGCCGAGAACCTCTTTGTCCGGTTCTTACTGGTTCTTTTTCAAAATTCCTTATAGAAACCCAAAACAAAAGCTTGATTTAAGCATGATATATTCCTGGCAGCAATATACTAAATAGCCTATAATATACTTTTGGTCATTTTCCAAGCACATATTCTTGTCAATGCTGTTTTCAGATTTTTATTTTTATTTGTATCTTGCTTAATATGTACACAATATTTGATGTGGCAGTTTGTACCTCAGCATTGAGGTAAACCCTGAAATGGTTACATTGTCCTGGGATTAAAATATCCACAATTCTCAATGATTTACAACTCTAATGTGCTGCATAGAAACATCTGCCAGGAATATAATAGCCAGACCCCTCCGAGGGCAGGCGGTGACACCTCTGATCTCTCGGCTGGGATCATTTCAGAGGCTAATTGCGTTGCAGGTTCAATTAACTCGAAACTTTAGCAGTGATGATATGCTGCTAATGGTAAACTGAGACCCTGCACTTTTCCCTGTTAATTGAGGGAGAGCACAAGAGAATTTGGTGTTGCAGCCTCATAGGTGGATGAATAGGGAGGGGGGGGGGAAACTAGCTGACACACGATCAGGCAAGATGTCTGTCAGATGAGTGGAAAGAGCAGCAAATTGAAAGGAAAGAGTGTGACAGTAAAAAAAGAGAAATGCTTCATTAAAAATAGAGATGGTACAGGCATGTGAGACAAGATGTGTAATACTGGCAGGCATCAAACAGTAAAATAGGAAAATGCAAATTGTATTTTGGTTCAAGGATCCAGTATGCTGCATTGTGGCTTACTAGTTTATTGCTAGGCTAATACAAATTTGAAAATAGCCACAATCATTATTTGCATACTCAGTTCTCTCTGTGAATACCCTTTTCCATTCAAAAAGGCTTCCTACCCGGGTAGCTTCAAAGCACTAACCCAAAGAAAATGGAGAGATATAACTAGAACTCTAACGGTCACTACATAGCTATAATTAACATCAGACACACGGAAGTAAAGCTGTGGAACTTGCCGGAACAGACAGTGACAGCTTGCTGGCCACATTTTAAGTTTGCTAGATGGCTAGCTGGCAAGATAAGGTGATATAGATGTGAAAAAATACATAACCAAGAAATCAGATCAAAAGGTGGATTGATTAATTATCGCATACTAGATGGATGGACTAAATGTAATATAATAACATAATAACTACTTAATATGTTAATTTTATTGAAAGGTAGATGGTATCTGTGCTAGGATGTGAGCAAAAGTTAGCTAGTTATACATTTACATTGACATTTTAGACATTTAGCAGACGCTCTTATCCAGAGCGACTTACACAGTTTACATACAATCCATTTATACAGCTGGATGTTTTACTGAAGCAATTCAGGTTAAGTACCTTGCTCAAGGGTACAACAGCAGTGCCCCATCTGGGATTTGAACCTGCAACCTCTGAGTTACAAGTCCAGCTCCCTAACCATTACACTACACTGCCAGCCATATCCAATTAGCCAGCAATATTTCCTTCAGAATTATCTGTTTAGCAGATGTCAGCGCTGCTTAGGTGCCACTACAATAGTGAGCTATCTACAGCCAGACCCTTCTCCCTGTTTGACCTGAGGGGTGCAGCAGCACACAATTGCAAAGGTTGCACTGGTATAAAAACTGAGTTGGGCCCTTCAGTGATGGGGCGTGTGCCCTGCCCTGACTCCTTTTATCTCACTGTCAATTATGCAATTAAGTAAAATTTTAAGGATGCCTCAGCTAACTGTGCTAGAGACTCTGGGGCAATAATCGCCTTTTGTTCTCCCCTGTGGGGTGAAGGGACACATGCAGATTAATCCCCTCCCACCTGCACTGGGCCCCCTCTCCCCGCACTCTGCCCCCTTGTTAACGGGATCCCCAGCGGAGGACCACTTCCCTGTATTGCCTTGTCACCCTTGTGTTAATAATATATTGATGTAAAGCCCCCCCCATTAGGTGGAGACTCCTCTGATAATGGTCTTGGCAGTGGGCCAGGCTACTGTTGCGGTTCTGGGATTTAACCTGGGGGTTAAATAAGCCTTTGTTGGAGAGAAACCCCTTGCCCTTGGCTGCGGAAATGTAAATGACCCCTTTTTTTTGGCCACTCTCAAGTGAGAATATAAAATCCTAAGAGCAAAGAAGGGGCTATTAGCTGTTTCTTTTGATTTATTATTTATTCGGATTGCATGGATTGTGTTGAGGCCTGCTTGGACAGCAATGTCACAATAAATACAAGATGTTAAATACGTAGATGAAGAATGGAGGAAAGAGAAATAGGATAGCGGCTGCCTACAGCGAACTAGCGAAAAGAAACATGATCTTGATGGAAATTCCAAGGTGATTGTGCACACTCCGTTAGCCCATATGCGGACACGTGATCATGTCTACAACCAAACAACATAAAAAACAAAACCGGTTGCATAAACATTTAAAATCCTTTCCATTCCTTTGAACAATAATACCGGTGAAACATGTATACATTTCTGCCACTACCTGTCTCACATGACTATGTTTGGCAGCGTTATCCCGATAAATCTGTCACAGTAGAATTCTTGAAGGAAACATCCAAAAATTTAGTAATCAGAGGGGTTTCGGGTAGACGTAGTTATCCGAAAGACAAAGAAAGAATGAGATTTAAGCCGGTGCTGTCACCTTTGTCAGGAAAGTGTGCCCGAGGACCCATCTCAGTTACGTAACATACAGCAAACTGCAGCATGCCCACCAGCCACTGGGAACAAACGGCAGGAAACAGCACTAGGAAAGTGTCAGCAAATGGAGATTGGATTTTACACCTTCAGACATATTTACGGAAGCCTTAAAGGGCACCCAGTGTGGTTCTCTGAAAGAATCTTGAGCGTCACTAAGCGCTTTTCAAGCGTGTGTCAAGCACCTTTGTAAGGACTACAGTATCAACTGTGTACGTGGTGCATGCTTGGTGTTTTCTGTTCGTCCTGCAGGGTTATTGCGTTCACAGCGCAGTTTAGCTACAATTGAAAATGGGTATGAAAATTAGTATGATAATATATTTTTTTCATTATTAGTTTCATTATAGTTTTAATCCTAATGCAAGGAATCAATGCAAGGAAATACTGCTGATAATTGCCCTGCCCCCTTCTTGAAAAGAAAATGATATATATATACTGTATATATATATATTTTTTTTTCATACCAAAACGTATAATTCCTGATATTAGAACCTTGAAGATTAATTGTTAAAACAGATTGCCATATTTTTCTACAAATATCAAGAAGCGATTTCAGTGAGTGAGGTTTCTGATAGGAGGAATATTGTTCCATTGGATCTATTAGCATGAGGTAATTTGAATAGCTGGAGAAAAAAATTTTTGGTGTCTTTTTTTGCATTTGGATATTTTTTTGGTATCAATACGGATTATAATCAATATCATCCCCAAAAGAAGGAAAGTAACTAACATTGTAATGCTTAATTAAGGGTATCCCTTGTTGTTGCAGTATCAAGTCAGGGTGCCCATGGAGAGAGTGGGAGTGGACGTGCTGGGCGCCATTTCATCCAGCTCAGAAGATCAGTGTAGATGTTCCACCTTGGGAGGTGGTACAAATCCAGTTCAGACTGATACGGTAGCATTTCCTCCAGCTCAGATCATGGTGGAAACACTCTACCGACTTAACCCTCAACTGGCACAACAGTTAGTCAATGGACGTTCCCTGAATCTTCATACTACGCATGTGCAGCTTTGGAATTTGCCCAAACTGATGCGGTTCAGATTTCAATGTAGACGCAGCAGCTTTGCGGTAGTATCTGATGAACATTTGATGCGGTTCCAAGAGTAATGTTAGCATACCTATTGAGTTGGAGGAGGACACTACATGTGCAGCTTGGGCAGGCACACTGTGGGCGTCTGTTTGACCAGAGGGGTTCGCTGGTGCACAATGAGATGGGCACGACCTGCCAACTGAAGTCCGTCCGTCCCTGGCCAACACTACGGCCAATTACGCACCGCCCTGAGGGGTTGCCAGCCACAGTCGGCGTGGCACGGTCTGGATTCGTGGACAGACAGCATTTCTATTTTTAGCCCTTATTTCTCACCTGACCTAAATGTCATGAAAGGCCCCACACATCATGCCTCCATACTGTAGCCACATCATGCATGCTCTCTTGCCCAGACTGGCGGATTATGGACTGCAATGATGGCTTCAGCGCCAGTGAAAACCAATGGCAGTCTCCCCTGGGTAAGGATGACATTTAAAAGGTCAGGCTAAACAATCCGCTGGCATCTGCATGCAGACGATGTTGTTAGCGAGACAGGCACCCCTGGGTTCGGCCTCTGTGATCTGTGAGATCTCATCATTGTGGGAGACTTCTTGTCTTTGGATCGCGGGGCGGCTGGGAGCACTGCCAAGTGACAGGAAGGAGATGGGATGCACAAGGTGTGAGCGCTGAAGAGCAGCACACCGGTGCCTAATTAGCTTGTACTCTGTGCTACATTTGAAATGTCAGCTACGGCAGCTTGCCGGAGTACAGTACTCCGGCCCGTCCAATCACGATGTGGAGGCTGATCTGACTGAACATATTGAGTAAACAAGCACCGTAGCCCGTGAATCAGCCAATATGCCCTTGTTTACAATGCACATAGCATTATTTGTCAAATTGTCACATGTATTTACATGCTGTGAGTGTCACATTTGTGACAGCACTCATTGAGGAGGTGAATCCTCCAGTGGAAATACTGAAACCCCTATTCCTCTGTCTAGGCTCATGGGGACTCTCAGTTCTGGCTCCTCTGTCCCAACAGAGCCTCCAATCTATACATAATATAATATATTTATCTATACATGTTCCATCAGCTCCTCAACTGCACTAAATCATCAGGAATTAAAGATTACATTTTTTTTTTGGAGGGGGTTATGGGTAAAAGCAGTTGATATTTAGATTGACATGGTATTAAAAGACAAACTCCACTCTTACAAGACTGATCTCTTACGATCAGGTCCTGGGTCCGCTGCCTGTCCACTGACGCTGATGGTAAGTGCTGAGACACAGAGGTGCCAGACACTAGCACTAGTTACTGATTTTGTCCTCATTAAAGAAACTAGCATTTGACGGATATAAAATGAAGTCACAAATCGCGGTCACAAATGAAGTGATGTGTGGCAAAGTACGTACGGTAAAGTCTAAATTAAAATGGTTTTTAAAAATGGTTTTAAAAATGGAAGGACTTGGCCATAATGACCTATTACCTATTACCCCACTCCACATATTTTTTAATAAATGTTTGAATATAACCAGGCACAATATGCCTTTTATCTTGATACAAACAGTAGGCAATGCATTAAAGGAGGCAGCTAAGCAAATTTGTTAAATATTTTATTTAAACAGAAAAAAAAGTATTCAACTGAAAAAAAAAACTTTCAAGCACAGTGGGGCATGTTCTTACTATTCAAGATATATATTAATAAAAACCTCCCTATATTAAATGCACGGCAATTACACGCATAGGCTTAATGCTCTTGTGGCACGATAGCTCTAAAGATTTTAAGACATTTTAAATCCAATGTACATGGCATTACAAACTTAAACAGCACATACATTCCCATGACTAATATGTTTTAGGTTGAAAGGGGCACCTCCAAGTATAAAACTGGAATCCACAAGATAAAAACAGTTCAATGTTACATCTTTACAAGTGGCACATATATTGCAGTGCAAGGGGTGAGTTAACATTTAGTTCCATTTTCTCTGCCTTTACCAGTGATCTTTGTGATTTAACGAGGCCTCGCGGACCTCCTGTCATAAGCTCAGTGTGTCCAGGGGGCGGTCAGGGGGTACTGGGATGGGAATTGGTGTACAGAATCAGTTGCACAACACATCCTTTATACACTAGGCCTCTTCTATGATGTTTTATTAACTGAAATAATCAAATAATATAAGGAGTAAAATCTGATTTTTAAAAACTTAAATACATGTTGAAATTGAGATTCTTGTAAAGCTGTAGTGCAGAAATGATAAATGACTAAATGTGTTTATAATTGAAAACTCCACTATCAAAACGGATAGGTATCAGCTTTATTCTGACTCGTTTGATGTTGCCTGATGGGGTGACATTTTAGTCAGGCTTAGTATGGAATCATTGGATAAAAAGGCCCAAGGCATTGGATAAAAAGGCCCAAGGCTTCCTATGAAACAATCGAATAGCTACACATAGTTTTAAGAAAGAATGTGAAGTATGAAGGTTGCATTTTTTGTGAACTCCGATAGAATGTTGGCCCCCGTGAATGTGCTTTTTAGATTCATTGTTATTACACTCGTACATTAGCTTTGCATTTTAGCAGATAGAACTTACCTTGAATAATTAGCTGCATTCATATTTAATATTAATTGTATTTGTTTTATTGGCTTTGTTTTCAGCCGTGACAAACAATGTGTATGTGTGCGTTTTTAGAAGGGGTTATGTGCCTGAAAGTATTTATAGCTTATACTTTACAACTGGCTTCCATAAGTGTCTGTGCAAGTGTGTGTGTGTGTGTGCGCGTGTGTTTTTCATGAATGTGTGTTTTGTACATGTACACAAGCTGTGATTTCAAGGCTAAGCAAATTCCACATCTTTTTTGTTGCTGTAAAGATGAAATCACATGATCAGCTCTGCACACTTCTGTGCCCTGAAAGTATAACATAAATTAAACTTGCTTTGCCTTTAATAAAACAATTCATTGATTTCCCTTCTCAGAAGTTGACGCCACCTTCCACAGACTACTGTACATAATTGCAATCCCATCCCGTCCCGTGTTGAAAATGTGGTCCGTTCCGTGTCGCATTGGGAATTAAATAATGATGGATCTTGTTAAAATTTAATCCGTTCAAGGCAGACAGATTTATTCTGCAAGGCAGAGCAAGGACATGTGCTGGTGTTGACCAGCATGGCTTAGCTGCAATTAGGCCATAGAAGTGGCAGAGTAGGCCGGGAGGGAGAGAGCCGGGATTGCCAGGCAAGCCTGTCTTGATTGCCCTTTGGAGTACCAGCGGCATGCTGGCTAACACCTCGTATCATCATTCGTGGGCATGTATGACAAGACCTCCAAGTCATTCTAATGCCTGTCTGTAATACACAGCATGGATGATGTTCCGGTCCGGTCACATCTTAAGTGACGGAAACTTGTGGAGGAGATGCAGCAATTACTGGACGCGGCACGGTCTGCCCATCTCCAGGGGGACTGATTCATTCATGAAGATGGACAGCTGATTCGATTATGTGCATTCCAATCTGCTGCTTTTGGCTAAGAGTGATGGGCTGGCTGGCATCTTTGAAACTCAACAGTAGCTGTTTACACATTCAGGAGGAGTTGTTTTATTATTCTATATTATTATACTACCTCTCGTAGTGCATCAGTATGAGTATGTGCGATCTTGATAAGCAATGTGATCTCATACTTATGTGTAGTGTAGTAGATTAATTAATTAAGCGACTACCTCTCCATTGTAACTACACATTTATTCACACAATTCCAATCAATACATCCATTCCGAATGCATTCATATTCTTGAGGTTCAGGTGTAGCTGACACCCAGGGTGTTTCTAGGCGACCACTGTGCAAAGGAACCCACTGTCTCATGCCATGTTGGTTTGGTACGACAATGTCTACGTGTACACCATGATGTTGCGCATGATTACGCATTATGCATGATGTTACTTGGAAAGACGTTGGAACGGTGTTTAAATTCAGGCTTTTTTTTTTCTCTCGCTCTCTCGTTGTTTCCACCCACCTGAAGCTCAGCCTTAGCTGTTCTATTCCCCTGTCTACCAGTGTAAGATAACACTGATAGCCTGGGGCCTAAAGGCCTCTACATGCTCGAAGGACAACAACACGACAGCAACACAACCAGGGCTCTGCAACATCCACGCAACCTTTGCGACCTATGCAGAAGGGGTTTAAGAGGGTGTGGCACACCTAGCACAAAAATCAAACTTGCAACCACAGCGCAACTGTTCACGTAGATGTTGCGCATCATTGACTGGTAGGTTAGAGAATGTAGGTGGAGCTGTCATAGTCATAATTCATAGGTCACAGTTCATTGAGCGAGTAGCTAATGATATAGATAGCTAAGATCATTTGTTTGACACGGTATAAAATGTACCAGCTTTAGGAAAGATTGAAAGAAGTTTGAAGGTACAGAAACCTTTATGACTCATCATGTGCTTTATCGACCTTGTTCAATACATTGACACCTACTAGTGTACAGAAGTGTAAGGACACCATGTTGAATAGGCTGTGCATAGCCTTTGGAGACATATATATTGCAGAGTGCTTGCGACATTGTTGCATTGCGCGAACCGCAAAGAAGTCGCACAAATTATGTAGAAGCATGCAGAGGCCTTAACTCTCTAAGTCTAAGTTGGTGGTGGGGGGACGTATTGCAAGGACTTAAAAGTAGCATATAATTGGCCACAGTATAAATTCACACACAATTGCCCTCTCGGTTTCCATACCTGCAACGTTCTGCAACTGGATGTCAGATTCAGTCTCATTTCCATTGTATAACATTGACATAACATTTTGGTGCTCTTGAATGTACCGGTTCACAGTCTTCGTGTGAGGTAAAAGCAGACACTGCAATTGCTGCCAAAACTGTGGCATATCAGAAATCTCTTTGCAACTTGCAGGTTCCCTGTATTTCCAAACAGAAGCCATACAACTAGCGCAATGATTCCAGCGTTCATGTTCCAATTTAAAAATACATACGCTACGAAAATGTAGATGGCTAATCTGGACTGAAACTAAGTATACAGTACATACAGTGACAGTGTGCAGATCAAGCACATAAATGAACATTTGAACAATATTTCTTGTAGTGGAACAGCAGTTTGGGGTAATGATCTTAGCACCCTGGGTTCAGATGACGCTGAGTTAAAATACAGTTAAATCTGTAGCTACACGTGATTATTATAATGCTGATTAAAAAGTAAGTAGTCTATATATTGTACCTAATTAAATGTTTATTTACAGCCAGTAATACGCTTACAGGTTAATTAGCTACAGTTTTGATTCCTCATTTTTCTTTTTTATCACATTTGTCTTTTGAAATATTGGCTGGTCGTAGCAGCACTGTGGTCAAATTTAAAATTTTCCTTTAGATATTCTCTTTTTAGACTCTTTTTGGGTAGAGTGCATTTATTAAGTAATAAACAGTCATAAAGTATTTTCTGCTGCTTGTGGTTTACACTTACCATGTTCAGAATTCTTAGTAGAAGTAGTGACAAATACAGTTTGTAGGTTATTATTTATTTTACAGTTAAATGTTATACTACTGTAAAAGCAGGTCAGTGTGGTGCGTATTCAAACGTTCTCTTATCTGAAAATATTATCTTCCAGTGTACATACTGAATATAGAAGTATAGTTTTTCTATAATTCATTATTTCAATTAACCTGGTTAACAGTAGAGTGGGGTTATCTGCTCCTTATACCAACCAATGCGTATTCAATGTGGAAAAAGTTCATGCAAATGCTGTTCTTTTTATAGGTACAAATAAACATCAAAATAACTAAATAGTAACAGGTGTCTTAATGTACTGTAAAATAAATGGAAGTCAAGCGCACTAGGTGTTGTCTTTCAGAAGGATGATAAAAAGAATGATAACAAAAATGTACACTAGAATTCTGTGCGGATGCTGTGCCTACAAGTGCTGGTTTACTTGAAAGCATTTGACTGCAGTCAGTCATCCACATGACACCAAGAGAATAATGTGGCCTTGTGTTGCAATGTAGTGAAAGTCCACTCTCAAAACCTCCCTTCCTTATCTGGTGTATTGCAGTCTGTTGAAACCACTCCGCAATGTTATGGAAATTCCTTCCACATCAGCTGGAAATTTGACCAAATTCATAGGTATTAACCTGTCCATAATAGATGTTAATTTCTGAAAATAATGAATTTGTATTTGCATTTGCATATATTTGTGTGTAAAGATTGCTTTAATATGCGAACCGGTTTGGAAACACACCTGACATTTTAGTCTCCTGAACCCTTGCATATAGATACTATTAATATGCACGGCATCATATATCACCAATGTATTCAATATCAACAATAAATTGCATCAACCATAACACTTACAACTCCTGAGTAACAAACTGCATATGATGACCTGTTTAAAAAAAAAAAAAAAATCTATATTCATACTATTTTCCTGAAGGATGCATTAATGCTGTTTTCCCAAAGTGTGATTAAAATTAATTAAAAGCTGTTGCAGATTACCATTATGGAATGAAAATGTCTCCCTTCCCTTCTCCCGGGCCTCCCCTGAATATTTAATCCTGGCGCTAGAGGAGACAAATAATTTTATGAAGTGGCTGTGGTTGGGAAGTAAATATGTCCCGCAGCTCTGATCGTACATCCTGTCACATTAATGTTTCAGAGCACTCAATATAAATATTAAAACTAATAGCTGCACTATTTGGCTATTACTCCGTCATTCCCCGAACTCGTCATAAATCATTCAGAGCCTTTTAGAAAATTTACACACCAGAATTCGATGGTAGGGAAGGCAAGCGACTGAGGCCTGGAAGCTTAAATAATAGTGGAAAGCTGTTTATGGAGCTGACTTTATTTATTCATCGTCTCTGAGCAAGGAGTTCAATTTGGATTGAGGGAGAAGCGGGGGGGGGAATCAAAGTACGGCTATCAGGGGAGTACGCCGTAGCATAACTCTCACAATACTGCTGCGAAATAAATAAACAGTGCGGTCCAAGAGAATCTCTGCTCATGGTCAATCAATCCACGGGCTCAAGGTCCAAGGGCAGCTAATGGATTGTAACGGCGCATGCTGGCATTATGAATTTTTAAAGGGGCACCTCTTTGGTTGAGATGGACAGAAAATGACGACGGCCTGGTTGGAGGATCTGCAGCATTTAATGAAAGATAACTAAGAGGGGCCTCCCAGGGGCCTTTGATGCGGCCCTGCCCATGTGACTATGCAGAAAAATCAGCGTTGAGCACAACTTTCAGCGCGATGCCTTCACGTCTCAGCCAGCCAAGTGTGCGTAGTGCTGATGCTAAATCCATTTGTGCAAATTTCACCGAGCGGGCAATTCTATAGCATCTCTGTGTGGAAAGGTGCCCACCTCTCCCCTGTGAGTTTACCTTTTAGTATACAATTTAAATAATCGCACCAGTCTGAAAAATGCATTGGTCACGTTTCTGTATGGAATAAACGCCACTATCTTTTCAACACGATCATCAAACACAGAAGTAAAATGAGAATTGATTGACTTAAACATTGCCCTGAAAGGCTTGAATAAAGAATAATTCATGTACAATGCATAATGAGTTGGCAGTGTCTCTGAATGTCAATTACAGAAGTGCCCTCAAGCTTTCTGATCAAGCTCATCCCAAATACTTAAGCCCAGCACAAGCGGGCCAACGTTTTGTTCTGTCTCCAATGTTTTTATTTATACACTCAGCAGTTTGTCACTGAATATATGGAAGAAGTGTAGTGTTCCCATTCGCTGACTCGAGTATAGAAAGGGCTCTGTGCTAGTGCCTTTACCGGCAAAATATTTTAAAATTGCCTCAAAATGAATTTCTTTTAGCTTACAGCCATGAACATATGTTATTTTGTACAGATCCACAGACATTTTGTGTGTTACAATACATGGTAACCATAGGTGACATGATGTGGAATCGGTTACCTAATAGTGCTTGGCCCTGGAACTGCTGCGTGTAGCAATATTTTATCTACTCATCTGTGTGTTTCTGTAATTTTGGCAGCTTTCATTCTCTATATATTAGCACACACACTCGCATGCTTGGAATAAATAGCAGTCAGTTCTTTTCCCAAACTAATTCTAACAGCCTCCTATCGAATATGCCTATTTAAAGCTTTGATGAATGACATTGAAAACCAAAAATCATGGCACTAATTATGACTGTGCCAATAGATGGTAGTCTCCTTGTTTGATATATGTATATATATACATTTTATTTTGTATTTTTTTCGAATAAAAAATATTAAAGGCCGGTAAAAAATAAAGGGAGAATTGCCCGGTTAAGGTTAAAGCCTATGCACATACTGTTGGGCGGCATCCTCATGACTTATTAATTGGTCTTGTTTCTGAACCGATCCCTCAGACGATTTTTCCAGATGTTTGCGCTCATCTCCAGAGCGTCTCCCGGCAGTGTGGAAAACACATCACAGGCCGCACATCTGTCCTGCCCGCATCAATCCGATCTCACCTGTGCTCCCAATATCTCTATCACGTCAGCAGGAAAAGAGCTCTTTCATCCTGCATGTCACTTGATGCCATGCATACGGCAATAGAAAATGCACTTTGAAGACTGACTGTGTCAAACATTTTCCAGTGGGATATTTAAAACATTTGTGCTCTTTCCAGCCATGACGCTGAAAGTCCATTTGTCTTTTCACATGAGAATGAAGAAGGTTAAAGGCAGTTACTCACCATTTTAAATGTACTTCAGTAATAAACTATCATTTTGTGCTTGAAAAGTGGCTTTAAGAACCAAATTTATAGATTTAATTACACAATATCAATCTTCTTTCATATGAATGAAACCAATTTATTTGGAAAGCATGTGTTATTCATTTCCATATACTGTATAGATAATATTGCATTTCAATCTGGTCATGTAAGCAGTTTGTATTAGTACACATATGGTCATTAACTATCCCACTGACGTGGTGTATGTCAGTGGTATAGTTAAGTTACTGTTGAAATATCACACATGCATTTGACAGCTATTCAACAGGACTCGAAATATGATGCAACATTATTGGCAGAACTTCTACCAATAAGCATTGGGAAGGCAGGAGTCCTCTCTTGTACAGAGTGTACAGTAGCCGAGTATCTCATCGATTCTTTCTAAAGCTGAGATATAGAATTTTAAATGTGCAGGTCGGTGGCATGGATTGGAAATGGGGGAAATAAAAGTGTGTACAGTCCACACAGAAAACTTCACACTTAAACGATCTTAACAGGGTCTGTTTAAAGAGCAGAACAGTGACCTGAGCGGGGAGGTGGCCGGAGGCTGACCAGCGTGGACAGTTGTCCGAGGCTCTGTGCAGGTAGGTCATCACGCCTCACTGGCCCTGCTGGGGGAAGTGACCCACAGCCTGGCCGAAATCCTCACTGGCAGATGCGCTTTAAAGGAATCTCCCTTAGCTGGTCATGGCAGCGGAAAACTCCCTGCCGTTAGCCACATCTGCAGTTCTCCACTCTCTCAGCCTGGCTGAAAAAAAAAGTTGTGACCTTTAGAGAAATGATAGAGAAGCTGGTGGATGTTTTTTTAATCTCCATTTTCTACAGTATTGAAGTGTTGGGGTGTGACCTTTGGCCCCCATTTTGCCAGGAGTGAACCCCCTTAGCTCCTGGCCCTTGGGAAAGTCCTCCAGGAGAGCTGTAATTTTGGGTTTGCAGTTCACCTGCACATCACAGCAGTAACAGCTGCTGAGATATTTTTAGTTTTAGTTTAGGTAAGAGCCTGCGTTCAATATGACCACAATGCACTTTGCACGTTGTCTTTGTTTGTTTAACTTTGAAAGACAAAATGACTAGCATTATGGGTTTTTTTTGTTTGTTTGGGGTTTTTTCTCCACAAAATGTAAAGTTTGGCAGATGCTTAGCAGAACATTCAAGAGCAAGAAATGAAAAAAGAGCGAGATTTGATTACATGTGTGATACTGTACAAAGTCAGCTTATGACTGCTTAATATTTCCTTTTCTAGGCCTTATGGGTAATTCATTGATGGGCACTTAACATAAAGTACAACAGTATAAAATCTGTTTATTACCATTTGTTTAATATTGCCTCAAATAGGTATTATGGGTGTTACTTGAGGGCACTTCACATGAAGTGCAACAAAACCATTTATAAAGCCTCTATGTAGGTTTTTTTTGTTTATTATATCAAGTGTTTATGATTGTTTAACACTTCCTCCTGTATGCCTCATATAGTGGTGCATTGAAGTACAAATTACTGCTTAACATTGCCTATATTACCTTCTGTTGGCTTTAACGGTATTATGCAATAATACCCTTTATAGAGTCTTCATACATGCTATAGGGTTTCAGTCAACTGATTCTGCTTCTAACTGCTTGTGTTCATGTGATCATGCAGTGCATAGGTACGTAAGCAAGACATTTTTCACCTAATATCAGCTGCTGCAAATTGTTATGTATAGCCCAGGAAGGATTTATAATGCGTATACATTCT
Organism: Aldrovandia affinis; assembly: GCA_029706075.1. NCBI lineage: Eukaryota > Metazoa > Chordata > Actinopteri > Notacanthiformes > Halosauridae > Aldrovandia > Aldrovandia affinis. Next base: position 54,417 of record JAINUG010000666.1, on the reverse strand, counting down.
GTAGATTGGATTAGAGAAGCTCTCATGAGTCACATGACAAGGGATTAAGTCGTAATGTAACACAAGACATAACAAAAAGTGTCAGCTGCATTAGTACACATTAGCTTTAACTACATACGATTTCATGAGACACTGTTGGTTCAAACTGACATAAGTTTATGGCAGTGTAATAGAATGTGTTATAATGTATTGTGGGTCATGAACACAGCTTCGTAAATATGTTACTAACTATGTAGAAGTCACCTCATGCTTATTTACGATTGATGTATGGGTTTTGTAGTTACATTTAATTTTGTTCATTGCGTCATTAATTGTTCATTAATTATAATAATACCAATTCTGTAAAATTACAAGCGTTATTTTCAAAGGGTATTGGAAGGTTTCAGTGAAACAGTTATTAGAGGAAATGCTAGCCTTCTTCTGAACCTGATGCTATTATCATTTCAATGTATTCAGTTCAATTCAGAGCATTTGTAAGCTGTGAGTCTTCAATCACAGCGGGCGCCGGTAGCCATTCCTGCCTCGTTAACCTGCGCAGGATCCCAGAATGGCGTCCCCCTGCTGCGAGCGCGATGTTTTGATGTGTAAATGTGGTGACACGGAAGCGCTGACAGCCTTGTCTGTGGCGCGCGTGCCCCGGGGCTAGGTCAACAAATTGGGTCCCTGCAGCAACAGGCCGGGCCACTGGGGACGCCAGGACGTTTCACCGTGTCTCCGCGCTCCACCGCCGCAACCCACGGCCCCGCTCTAAACCGCCGCTTCTCCTCCCTTCCTTTCGCCGGCTCGCCTCTTCCATCGAGAATGTCTTTCTCCGGCTGTCATGGCGAGGTGAGAGGTAAATACTCCGGTGGCTTGACCCAGCTCCTCTCGCGATCCCTGCCCCCCCCCCCCTCCCCGCACACCCACGCTATCCCTCACCATGGCGCCGAGGCAGCGCACCACACAACCCAGGGGTGTCCTTCCCTAAACAGATTCAACCACGGAAAACAGAAGTGCAAAGAAGAGCGTGTGTTGCGGCGGCTACTGTTTAATTAGCCATCCGGGCTTTGGAGGCCTTGAGAAAATGCAGTCTGATCTACCTCCCGTAATCCCACTGTCCCATGAACAGGTCCCCCTACACGGCAGTACATGCATCCTGTCAAACCAGAGCAAGGGGGGACGGGGGGTGGCGGTGCCTACCTGTCAGAATAATTAAAAGGGAATTGAACTCGGTGGAGAAGGAGAACAAAAGGCTGGAAAAACAAGCCAAATAAGAGGACATTTCATTTTTCTTTCTTTTTCCCTATAAAATCACAATATAATTCTCTTCACATGACAGTGAGTGTTCTAACTCATGTGTGTCTCCATATAAGAGACTGTACTGAATTACACATTGCATGCAATTGTGATATGCAAAACTGGATATTCCACTTGAAGCATCTGAATGTATTTTTTAACTTGGAAAATCACAGTTGATATGAATTGAATACTGTGAACTACAAAAAAATATGTTTTTTGTTTAAGTGCATGAAACATTTACAGAACATCAAGAGTTTAGCGGGCAATGAAATTATGGAAATGTTCAAGAAAAACCGTGTAACAAAATTATGATGAGGCCATAATATTAGAATAAAGTTTAAACTTAGAGACCAGCTTCTGAGAAGCTGAGAGACCTTTCATGGAAATATCAGTTTGTTTAGCAAACAAATACATTTTCCAAGAAAAGGAAGACATTTCCCATCTGCAGGACACAAACAAACAACAAACAAATAAAGATCATGAGATTGGGCTGCAGCTGTATCAAAGCACACCTACAATATGAATGGATGGGATAAACTATAATATTAAAAAAATGTCAAAAGATGTCACGCATCCCTTTTCTCACACTAATATCTTTATATTCGGATGAGATATCTTGGTCTATTCCACCAATTCACAGCATTGGTTAGATTCTATGATGCATAACTGGAACAATTTGGTGTTTTCCAATGCATGATTGGGACAGACATGGGCATCAATTCAATCAGTGTTCTTCCTCAACTATGACTTACAAGTAAAGGACCATTTTTTTCTTCATGAACACAGCTTGGTGAGTTAATTCCGCTGGTTGCTGAGCTCGTCAAATGGCGTTCATGAGGAAAAAACTAACACTTTCATTTCCTTATTCCATATTCCAAAGTTGAGGACAAATGCTGATTTGAATCCAGGCCATGGATTTTTTTGTAATAATACCGATTAAAGATGGCGAGCGTCATTAATCAATGCTGCCATTGCCATGGATTCCAGGAAATCTGCAACACAGGCTGTTCCAGGATCCGTCCTCTTAACCTCTGCTGCGACACTGAGTTGCACAGATCCGGGCTATGTCAAACTGCATTATAATTACCGTCCAAATTTGTTTAATCAGCTAGCTGTCATTGTATCTTCATTGCACTCGGGGCGAAATGTGTTTAATCACCATCTCCGTGCCGCTTTTTTGAAGACATGAAGGCACCTGCGTGTAAGAACACAGAAACATTTCATGCATCTGTGCCCACAAGTCTTTTTTTTAACAGCTTTTTGAAAATACAAAACAACAACAAATTATCCACTTAGTGAAGGATACAGGGAAATATCACACCGCATTTTAAATGCAGGTTCCCTTCAAGCTGTCGCTTCAAAGGGTTCAGACCGGGAGACGCAGTCTGACACGGTCGTGTTAATGTGCCGCAGGGTGCCCGGCTAGCGTTAATGTGGCAGCTTCCATGCGCCAACGTCGTGGCACTCCCGACAGGGGCATGGCCTTGGCGCTCTGACCCACCCACCGGGGGCTGTGTTCCTGGCTGCCGGCACCACCGCCTTCCCCTCAGACAACCAGGCCAATTTAATGGTACGTTGAGACTGACCTCATGATCACCGCGTGGGAAACGGCAAAGCATCCCCTCTGTTGCTTCTCATTACCAGGAGTCTGGAGAAACAAGAACAGACTAATCCAGAGTATGAGGTCCAGGGGCATCGTTTTGGTATGGCAAGGTATGGCACTTGCCATACCTTGGCTTCTAGCCACATTTTTAATTTTAAATCAATCTGAAATAGCCTACGTTTTGTCATTTTATGTGATTTTATCCGCTCCACAAAGGTAACTCAAAAACCTTGTCTGTTATTCTCATTCATTCAGGTGGGTTAAACAAACTGTATAAACGCCATAATACTGTTAATTAAAATGTAACATATTCATGAACAAGTCCATGGTCATGTTGTGTCAATACGAACACGTTCTATATGTTATTTTAGTGAAAAACCGGACTTAACGTCACCCGCGATTGTGAAGCTATCAAGCTAGCTAGCTGACGTGCATTAGGTCCCTGCAAACATATCCCCAGTGCCATTCAGCTTTTTTGCATAACAGTGATCTGTTCTCCACTGCCGTATATGTTCATCCCTTTTTATTGGTTTTGGCCGGTTTATCTTACTGGTATCATTTCCTCTTTTGTGATTAAAGGAAGAGGAACACACATAAATAAATATTTCTGTAGGCTGTTTCCCTTTACAGCGTGAAATGGGCGTAGCGAGTGAGCTGGACACTGTTGTTTTTCAGGTGGGTGCGCTGGGACAGGGAGTCAGTAGTGGAATCCATGGATTCATCTGTCACAGTATCTCCTTAGCAGACCCGATACCTTCTGCTTTATCGCAGTAGTGGGGGCAAAGCTTCCTTCATGGTGTCATTTTGACTAGCCGGAAGGGAAGCGCTTCTGTGTATCTGTGCACAAGAACTTGGTCTGCAGTGTCGTGACCTCCTGCCACAGGATGAGATATTGACAGGTCAGGTGTGTGACAGGGTTTATAGGTTTATTGTCATTCTGAATGAATGCTCCTTCGAGCGGTTAGACATTCTAGGCTTGTTTTCCCAAATCAATCTTTCTGAAGCATCAATGCGCAGAACCATGTGCAAATATGCACAGGCATACAGACACACATACACACATGCACACACCCACACATCTGCTCTTTCCGCCAAATTCCGGTGAGACAGTTTGCATTGAAAATGACAACTATTTGTGCACTGCCTGCTTGTCAGACCTTCATAGTGTCATACGTCAGAGGTGGAATGGATATCCCGTTGCGAGTCTTGCCAGTTGCACTCAATGCACAGCCTGTGGTGGGACGTTGATGTTGGCTTGACAGTAGACATACCACATGTAATTTCAGCAAAATAATTGTATACTTTTGATAACAGGTAAAGGTTTTTGCAACACTTCCGAGTATAGCTTTTAATCAAAACATTAATTAAAAACCGACTTTTCTTCATCCGCACCCTGTCACACACGTCACACGCAACGGTGTTTGCAAAAACAGACTGACAATCTTTTCCAGTGTACCTTTTCAACACAAATAGTATTCAAGCCTGTAATAAATCAATGTATCCCTTGCTCCTGAGAACTGCCACCAAAGAGGCCTGCTCTGATATTTTGGCCCACCGGCCATTGACTCTGTCCCAGGTGAAATATCAATAGACCGGTATAAATTGCGCCTGCAAAGTTACTCCTTCATTGATCGCGACAGTTGCTGAAGAGTGAGCAGGTGAACCTTCCCCATGTGCCACTGCAATTTGAAGCGTCGGCTGGAATGTGGGCAGAGATGTTAAGACAGGCAATTTCTGGCCAGTACATCACCTGTCAGACGCAGCCAACAGCCCCTGGAAGTTTGTCTCTGAACTGCTGTCACCCCTTGTGGGTAAACACCTCCCTACCCCCACTCCCAAACACATTCTTGCTGCTTTCAGCCTTTCCCACGTGGGGGTTGCATGGAGGAGACTCATTCTTTTGTCCAATAATGAAAGAAGACTGAGGGGACTGGACCCATACATGGCTGGGAGAGGTGGATTTTGTGGTCGAAGATGCATGCAGTGCAAGTTTGGCAATGGGAGGGATGTATGGGATATTTTTTGTTATATATTGTGGTTAGGCCCTTATTTATGAAATCATGATATACTTTGCCCTCTTTGGGTAATTCATATATGCAAGTGCTAATTATTATTGATACTTGTATAACTTTGTTAGTGTCAAACACAGAAATGAAAGGAAATATATACTTTTGTATGAACATTTGTTACACAAAGTAAAAGGTTGTTTTCTAAAGCACAGCTATGTTTGACACACAATTCATGGCAGATGGTCTCCATTAATTTTACAACAAGAAACAGGAAGACACAAAATATGACAGTTGCTGCAGATGCTATTCAATATTCATATATGATGGCAGTTTCCCCTGCATATATTTTAGCCTGTGTGGGTTACATATGTCAGCACTTCTAAATTCAGTCAACAAACCAAATAATCCATTCCTCACTGTGGTTTTTGTGTTATGAAAGCCCTACCTCAGCATTACTCAAATCTGGCCCACGAATCCAAATTCGGTTCTGGTTTTCTTTTCTCTCAGGCAGGTAACTGACAATTAGTGAAAATGATTGGAGTGTCCTCACACCTGACTCCCAGGTAAAGGGAGGGTGGAAAAACAGCAGTGCTCGGCCCACAAGGACCGTGATTTGAGTAACCCTGCCCTACCTTCTAAAAAGTGAGAAATGACGCGTGTTAGATTTATGTATGTGATTTGGTATAATTTGGTCTGTTTTGATGTGTTACAGACTAATCCTTTCTGTCCACCACCCAGTGGTCCTCTGAATTACAATGACTCTGTAAACACAGGTCTTTTCAATAAATATTTGACTGTATCTTTCATTCATTATTATTTAAATATATAATAAATGCAAGTGCTCCTTTTTTCACAAGCACAGTTTGATTTTGAGTTTGATTTTGCTGATTGTTTGAACTCACCAAACTGTCAAGATGCAGATGCAAACTAACACTTGTATTTAATTGTGAGCCAAAGTAAAGCACCAATATTTATAATTTTTTCCATGGTGGGTATATTTAGGTGTGGTACTTTCATGGTATTTCACCACAGGCCCAGGGTCTGAGTTGCCAATTTTTTCAGTATATACAAAGTCTCATGATTTTGTCAGATGTTTAAACTACGTTAACAATGGTTAAAACATTAAAGCTAGTATAATGATAAAACTACTGCACTCATACAAGAGATGAAACCCTACTGAACAGTCCTGCTGATACTCCAAACACTTAAAGCTGATTATAATTCTATACAATTTTTCAGAAAAATGTCTTTTCACTGTTGTTCTAAATTTGACTGTTTGTCTCTGACGGTATGTTTAATGGATCTAAATTTCATTCAGATGAACAGAACATACGTGAGGATGTATAATTGATGGTCTCTCGTACGGCTCTAGTTGGAGGAGAGCGGTAGTGAAAACTCACCTGGACGTTAGTGTATTTGCTACTTTCAGCCATCGCGAACGGAATATTTCTCGCCTCTGCCCGTTTTTGTGGGTTCATGGTCGGCAATGAAGGCGTGTGCGTCAACATGGGTTCTGCAGCGCAATGGGGGTGCGTGAATAAAACCATCTGGCGATGTGCAAGTTTCGTCTGCATTTCGTCCATCCAGACCGTGGTTCGCACCTGCATGAAACGGATACACATACATGTTAGTTTTGTTTAGTTTAGTATTGCCACATGATACCGTCCAATTACATACATTTTATTGTACTGAAAGCCAGTCTCATGATGTGCTCTTCGCAAGCCATGGGACTTGCTCTTCATTAGACATGAGGAACGGTATTAAAAGGGAAAAAAGCTGATGATCTGACTGGCCAAAATGAACAAACCCACCCACTACACCAATAGGTGATTTATTTTTCTTAAATCAACCAATTTTACAACTGCGCCACGGGTGTGCTATCGTCTCCTGTCACGAAACTACCGGAATAGCCAAGGACATCCCTTAATGCGCCTTCATCTGGGATTATTGCTACTGTCTGCACATTGCGCTTCGACAAAGAAACTAGAGCCCTTTGTGAGATATGTGGTGGGTTGGCTTCAAAGTATTTTAATATTACCTATAATGTGTGTTTTTACAATAAACCCTGTTAATCAGCCAAGAGATCAAAAGGGGACATTGAGAATGCTTTTAAAATATTCACAAAAACTTCAAATCTTTTCACACATCAAAGAATTTAGCTTTAATTGCATAAATCATTTTACTGGAAGAGATTTACACGAAGGCAGGCGTAGACAAAGATACATGAAAAAGCCCATTAAATATTGCAGTTTGTTAACCATCCCCATTCTGTTTATTTTCTTCAAATTGTCTGCCAGAGTCTTGTGGGTAGTAGGAGTGTGAAGAGTGAGATGAATACAAAGATAAAGTACTGCTGCTAACTTTTAAAGCAGTGCACAGATTTCTGACCGAAATTATTATCCCTTATAAGACTGCTTCGTTCACAAGAAATTTGTGAAAAATGTGTCTTAGATTTCTCTCCAGCTCAGCAGCTTTGCCATTTTGTTTGTCAAAGTCCTGCTAACATGCATGTTTGGTGCAAGGCCTCAGACTTGACATACCTACTAACTGAAGACTTACTCAAATCACAACTCGGAATATCCTGCTGTTAAGGTGGAAATATTACTGCTTACTGATTTTTCATTTAAATATAGGCATACAAAAGTAATCGTTTCTGCATACATTTGTATTGTCATTTTTTATCTGACAGATAACTGCCAAAATAAAGGAAACACCTGGCCCAACAGTGCGCTGGGCCACCACGAGCCACTAGAACAGCTTCAATGTGCCTTGGCATAGATTCTACAAGTGTCTGGACTTCTACTGGGGGGATGCAACACCATTCTTCAACAAGATATTCCATCATTTGGCGTTTTGTTAATGGTGGTGGGAAACGCTGTCTCAGGCGCCGTTGCAGAATCTCCCATAAGTGTTCAATTGGGTTGAGATCTGGTGACTAAGATGGCCGCATATGGATTATGTCGTTTTCATGTTCATCAAACCATTTAGTGACCACTTGTGCCCTGTGGAAGAGAGCACTCCCATCAGAATAGAAATGCTTCACCATAGGATGACGGTGATCACTCAGAATGGCTTTGCATTAATTGGAGCTTACCTTGCCCTCTAAGGGGTTGAGTGGACCCAAACCATGGCAGGAAAATGCACCCCACACCATAATTGCCAGAATGTTTCACCATGGGAAACAAGCACTTAGGTTTCTTTTGATGCACACCACACATGCACTCATCCACTTGTTGAGAACAGGGTGAAGGATGACATATGACTTTTTTCTAGTGCTCAGTAGACCACTGCCTTTGTTCTTTACACCACTTTACTTGCAAACATTTTTAGATGTAATAAGGGGCTTATGCACTGCAACCCGACCATAGTATCCCTCTCTGAAGTTATCGATGGACTGTTCTTAATGAAACTGCCTGCTCACACCCTAGATTGATATTTGCAATCAACTTATTCAGAGTTGCTTGTCTGTTTTGCCTTGCATCCTGAACCAATGCATGGACAGCAAGGTCAGGGAGTATGTGTTTTTGACCACAGTTGATGTCTTTCCCTGTCTTTCCCTGTCCTTAAATCCAGGCCTATATCAGATTACACTTAAGAGTTGGAGTGGTCGGACAACATGAAAAACATGCCGAAGTTATCGGGTAGTTCCTCCCACCACTTACCGAGCCGTGGAGAAAGAAAGATCCAGTTATGCAGATACTATTCTAATAAACTTCTAGGTTTGATGTCTGTAGAAATAAATGAAAGGTGCTACTCCATCAGGTAAACCTCTGATAATCTTCTCAGAGAACATCTGAAGGTGCCCTTTAGCTGTCTGACGTAGACAAAAAATAACTACAGATCGACAGATCTGTCTTATCCATTGAAAAACTGTGTACATACAATACGATGGGAAGTCTGTCAGCAGGCCATTACACTTTCTTCCCACTCCTTTGTTACTTGATGTAATTGGTTTAGCTATTTGCATAATCCCCTTATTACAGTCCACCTAGAAAGACATTGGCATATCCCCAGTGGGTGGAGCGGTGGGGGAAGTGTTTGTGTGGAGACAGATGGAGAAAGTGCTGTTGACATTTAGCCATCCCTCTTCTGAGGAATTGTATTGACAAGGTGCAACTCTTATCGCTTGAAATAGCAGCTGTTTACTGTTTGCAAATAGCTGGTCGAAGGGCCCGACGCAGCTCTGTGTTTATCTCCAGTCAAGCCTTAACAACACAGTTTTTTGCTGTTCTGTAAACAATCTGCCTATATCACACAATCAAGTTTACATTTGTAGCTCCAGCTCTGTTGTTAGCATTTCTGCTGTTTGTAAATTAGCTGTTCAGTAGCCGTGTTATACCAGCGTAGGTATACTGTAAAGAAAAAAATGAAATCAGAACTGTACACAACATTTTTGTCATAAATATTGACTGTCATAAATATTGCTTTAGGTTCAGTTAAGTTAAAACACTAATTGCTTAAACCCTGAGGAGTTCATTAAACAATGATATGTCAGTGTGAAATAGCCAACAGCATGCTTAATGAATGAGCTGGCCTTGGCATGCGATTACTGTTGGAAACAAAGCCACTGACTTCATATGCTGAAATAAGCCAAACAGCCTTTCTTGATGAAACAGTTTTCTTATGATAGACATGATAAAGTTTGATACGTTTTCTCACTAATACAGTTTCTTGACTGGAATGCCCAAAATATTATGCACAATGGCACAGAAATTAATGGATCTCCAACTTCTTAAATTAAGAAATTAGGATGACAGGCATGCCAATTAAAAAGAAAAAAGAAAGGAAACTGGCCTCCCTGGTGGTGTAGCAGGAAGAAAGTTTGATGCTGCCCACTGCGACTGGGGTTCGATTCCACATAGGTTGTGCCAGTTTGGCTCTGGCAGGCAGTGCCACTAGGGGGTGGCAATTGGCTGTCCGCCCCAGCGATGAGGGAAGGAAGCCGATATGAGCTCGCTGTGTATAGGAGTGGTCCTGTGTGTTATGGTGATCATGACGGGTGCTGGCTTGGCGGAGGCGGTACAGCGCCTACTACTGGTCTCAGGACTATGACAGCTACCTTTCATACAAGGGTGGGAATAATTGATGTGAAAAAGAGAGGGTATAATTGGCAACTAAAAATAGGGATAAAAATGGGGAATAGAAGCAAAAATAAAATTAAAGTAAACTGTATCATTATACCTACAGTGAGCACCATAATTCATTGGACAGTGACACATTTGTTGTTATTTTGGTTCTGTACTCTAGCACTTTGAGACTGAAAGGATACAATGACAATTGTATGAACCAATTAGAAATGATATAACCTTTTGTACATAGCCCTTGCTCTACCCTTCTTATTCTCTTGAGTTTAAGGCAGGCACATGCACAGATAGGGCCCATGGGGGGCTTGAGCCCCTGCCCTTTTGCCCTCAGAGTCAAAAAGTGCCCTTTTTTTGGCTGGTGTTAATTGTATTTTACTTTTTCTTTATTTGTTTTTGAAATTCTATCAAATATAAAGAGGGAAATGTATAGTAGTATCCACAAAAAAATAAACCTTATCAATTTCAAAAGTACTCCGCTTTCCAACCCCCCCCCTTCCAAATGGTTTTGTCTCAATCAATCAATCAACGTCACATCTTTCACTTGTCATGAAAAGCACTGCATCCCCAGCCCCAGTTCGGTTACGGTGAATGATATCACTCAGGTAGGCACTGTTTTAATTATGAAACCACGATTAAACAACACTTACTTACTTTTTATGTTATATATCCGTTAAAAAAACGATGAAGTAGGTCAGTAGGACTTGCCACCTTCACGCTGTAATTTCACCATTACTAGCCTCGGTACTCGCGAGCAAGTAAGCTAGTCTAATTATCATTAAAACAATGTTATCTCTGTCATGCAGGACAACTTACAAATATGCAATTAATTTCTGAAGCAGATAGTTAAGTTTTGCATAGTTTTGCTAGTTTAGTGTAGTCACCTCCTTTTCTTTATAGCCAGTTTTCTAAAAACGTGATGTTTAAAAGTGTATTATTGTTTGGGCATGTAGCAGTGTGTTGCCCTGTTAAAATAAAAGTTTCTGCTAGCCAAAGGAGTGGAGAAGGCAAAGGTGCAAGTTCCGTTTTTTGTTTCCTTACAGGGTCTCTCCTTAACTTCGCTATAAGTCATGGAAAGGAGCAGCAGGCATTAACAGGGGAGATTATGGCATGGTGGAGTGATAGCTGCCTCCCGATGCTGAAGTCTGGTGTTTGAACCCAGGCTCTTCCATTATTTTTCTCTTCCTATCATGAGGCCTTCTCCTTAACTTCGCTATAAGACATTCAAAGACATTCAAAGACATTCAAAGACAAGGAGAAGGTTGTGGCACAGTGCAATGATTACTGGCTCCTCATTCTGAGGTCAGGGGTTCAATACCCTGCTATTCTGTTCTCATCTGTTTCTCTTTCGATTTCATGACTTCACTATAAGTTACGCAAATAACTTATTTCTCTTTGCGCGGGTTTTGTCAGGTGCTGCCTTTAAGCTGGCTAAAAGACCAAAGATAAGCGCGAGGGACTCCATGGCACAGATGGTAGAGCTCCGGATTCCAATGCTGGAGGGTAGCGGTTCGAATCCAAGCGCTGGGCCTGAGTAACAGGAGGTCCCCAGGGTGTGGAGTGGGTGTGGAGTGAGTGTGCAGTGAGTGAAGGGGGTTGAGGACGCTGCTGTGGCTTCCCCTGAAATTTCAGAGAGCTAAAAACTGGGGTTATGCAACAGTTGACATTGGCGTGGTTGTAATGAAGTGTCTTAATGAAGTAACTTTTTTAGTAAGTAGTTAAGATACCTATGACTGTATTAAGATTACAGTAGTATCTAAACTAGATAAAACAGTTAGTTTATTAATTTGATCTCAGAAGAAGTTGAATAGAAAGCCCCAGCTTTGAGACCTCTGAAATTTCAGGGGGGGCCGCAGCATTCCCCCCTTTTTTCACACCTCCCCTCCTCCCTGTGGACCTCCTGTTGCTCAGGGCCGAGGCACACAGATTCGAACCAGAGACCTCCAGTCCCTATGTCTGGAGTTCTACCATCTGAGCCACTGACACCCTCACTCTCATCCTCTGTCTTTCAGCTTACTTAAACAGCACAACTGATCAAACCTGTGCAAACAGAAAGGAGCAAGAGCTGGGCTTGAACCCCAAAACTCAGCATCAGTATTCTAACCAGGGACCTCCAGCACCTATGTCTGGAGCTCTACCATCTGAGCCACAGACACCCTCAGACTCATTCTCCGTCTTTCAGCTTACTTAAACTGCACAACTGAACAAACCTGTGCAAAAAGAAAGGAGAAAGAGCTGGGCTTGAACCCCAAACCTCAGCATTGAGAGACAGAGATCATTCACTTGCACCACAGCTTCCTTGCTTCATCTCTTTGTCCTGTAGTGAACTTAAGGAGAGACCTTGTAAATGCAACAGAAACAGAAGAGCCAGGGCTTGAACCCTAGACCTGGACATTGGGAGAGAGAGATCATTCATGATCAACATCTCCATCTGGACTTTTCATATGTCTCTGGGTGAATTTAAGGTGAGACCTTATAAACTAAAGAGAATAAGAAGGGTACAACCAGGGCTTGAACTGCTGACCTGGGCATTGGGAGATAGAGATCATTCTCCCACGCCATGGCATCCTTGCTTTTATTCATTGTCCACAAGGGGTGATGGGGAACTGGCACACAATAAATCATGGGAGACTGAACACATAACAATAATAATCAATATCAATAACAATAACAATCAATATCAATAACAATAACAATGGCAGCCCCCAAGCTTCAGGCTGAGCTAATATTGATTACTACTGAACTTATTTACACCATTACAATATGATGGGATTCTAATTTTATGTCTGACTGGTATTTTGTTATATGGAACAAGCCAAATTTGGACCAAAAACGGAACAGGACTGGACGCAATGAGAAAGGAGACAGCTGGGGAATTGGCTGACTGAAGAAAATAAGAAGGGTAGAGTCAGGGTTTGAACCCCAGACCTGGACATCAGGAAAGGGAGATCATTCACAATCTCCACAACCTTCTCCAGTCTTCTAGGTTGTCTCGGGACAACCTTAAGGTGACACCTTGTAAACTCAAGAGCATAAGAACGGCAGAGCCGGGGCAGAGATCATTGCGCTCCCCATTACCATCTCCACACTTTTACCCGCAAACTTAAGGTGATACCTCATGAACGTAAGACGAATGGAAAGGTGACAGCATGGAATTGAACTCTGGACCTGGATATCAGGAGACAGAGATAATTCACATGTGCCATCACCATCTACATTATTTTGCAACTACATGCAACAATACTCAGCATCCATTTGTGACCAGTGTTTCACTGGATTGTACTCTTAACCAGTACACCTAACACTGGCTGTATGTTAACGGTTATAGTCCATTTTGGTGGGGGCCCACGACATTCCCCCTCTTCATTCACACCACACTCACACATCTCCCCTCCACCCTGGGGACCTGCAGGCATACAGATTCGAACCGAGGGCTTCCAGCACACGGACACCCTCACACTCATCCTCTGTCTTTCAGCCTACATAAACAGCACAACTGACAAAACCTGTGCCATTTTGCAGATGCAAACAGAAAGGAACAAGACACTAGGGCTTGCATCCCACACATCAGCGTCAGGAGACCACAATCATTCATGGTGAGACCTCGTAAAGAAAGAGAAACAGAATTGGGAGGTTGAGGTTGGGCTCAAACACCAGACCTTAGCATTGTGAGACAGTGATCATTCACGCTCGCCACTGCACTCACCATGCTCACTTAAGCATTTTGTATAGCTATGTTAAGGTGAGACTATGTAAATGCAAGAGAAAAAGTAGGGAAGAGTCAGGGTTTGAACCACTTACCTGGCACTCGCCAGCGTCTTCTCCACTACTAAGCTTGTCTTATAGCTAACTTAAGGTGAAACCTCGTAAAAACAAGAGATAATTGTGCTTGTTGTGTGTCTTTCTGGCAACTTAAACGGTGCATCCAACAAAACCTGTGCAAACAGAAAGACTGAGCAAGGCGAGAGCTCAAACCCCAGACCTCCGCATCTGGCGATTGCGACGATAGGTGCTCGCCATTATTGTCACTGTTCCTGTGCATGTCTTATAGCTAAAGTAAGGTGAGACCTTGTAAATGCAAGAGAAACAGAAGGGAAAGGACGGGATTAGATCCCTTTCCCTGGTGCCAGGAGATGGTGATCATTTGCTTCTGTGCATGTCTTATAGCTAATTAAGACCTCATTAAGGCAAGAGAAACAAAATGGAAGAGCTGTAGCTCAAACGCTAGAACTAGGTGTCGCTAGGTGTCAGGAGACGGCTATCATTTGCGCTCGGCATAGTCTCCTCTGCTCCAATGCATGTCTTATAGCTGAGTAAAGGTGAGACCTTGTAAACGCAAGAGAAATAGAAGGTAAGGGCCGGTCATTTAAGGTTAGCTATGATCCTAGGTGAAATATATTCCCCTGCTGGTCACAGTCTGCCGGTATAAAGCTGCACCCAAAGTGTCTTCCTCTGACTCATGTCTGTGTGAATTTAGCTTGTAGACTGCAGTGTGGAAAGAAGTGATGGCTGACATCGCATATTTTCAGAGGAGTGCACGTCTTGTCTACACTCTCCCGAATTGATAGTGGAGGTTGCAGTGAGCATGGCTTAGAATAAGATTGGGGATTTTTGGACAGAAACTCCTTAAAAAAATCTCCCACCCCCAGCCTTTTCCTGTTTCTGGATTTATAGCTTGTAAGCATATAAGGATGGCCTCATTGAATTCAGCTAAACTTAATTTGACTGAATACCATTAGTCCTTAAAATGATGAGGCTGTTTGTATTGTATCCTTGCCATGATGGTCTGTGTAAAATGTGTTTTCTTAAACAAGCTTTAGAAGAACTGTCACCGAAAGACTTGATGTCAAATGTTTTAAGCTGCAGACAGTTCGGAAAGGTGTGGAAAGTATACAGTTAATTATCCAGCCAAGCACATTTTCTCAGCGAGGAGAAACTGACACTTATTGATTAATGAGTGTATATGTGCTGGCCTGTAGGAATATTAATTAATTTCTTGTGTGAGCATGTTGAGTCATTGAAATGGGCGAGAAGACCTTGACTTTGCAATCCCAGCAAAGATACAAAGAGGTAGTGCTACAGTCGACACAGCTGCAGGCTGTAGTGGGGTTTGATGAATGATTATGTTATTAATATTACTAAACTTGGAGTCTTTATATCAGTAGCCTGGAGTTATTGAGGAAACACGAAAATTAAAATAATAACAAAACAATTATTCAAAAGTAATTAAGCAAAATTAATACCAATAAAAAGGAAGGAGATTATATTTAAAAAAACATTATATGATAGATGGAAGCACAGTGATGGCCAATTGAATGGCTTGCCAGTTTATCTTTTGATGGGACAGAAATAATCTACATCAAACAAATGTTAGTTTGTGTGCTACTAGTTTAGTCAAGGCTAGCACTGCTTGTTAGTTGCACTCTGAACATGATCAGTCATATAAAACGGGTTATACGACTGATAGTTTCAGTCCTGGATGCTGAACCAGACTTCCTGGTAGTGCCAATATTCATGATAGAGCATGGTTAAATGGAATGGCATTATTGCACCTTCCACTAACATACAAATCCTACATGTGAAACATTTTAAGCTGTCAATCATAATAATAATTGAGCTGCCTTGGTACAATGTCCAGATCCTCAAACTGGACAGTCCAGTGTTTCGCTTATTGTAAAATTGCCCTTAACTTCAAAAGAACAAAGAAAGGCTAAATGAATAAGATTCTGAATAAATCCTAGCTTAATTTCATAAATGGATCACTTGTTGCTTAGTGATCGAATAACATTGCCAGCAGGAGAACACATTGAAGCTTTCTGTTTAAAATGCTCTTGTCTAAACAGATATATCTGGATTCATCAGTTTTTATAAAATCGATATGGAATGAGAAGGCGTGCTACATCGTGAATATCGGTAAGGCTAGGGGGTTTCACCAGCTTGCTGCCGCACACAGGGATACAGATTTTAAGCATGCTCCAAGTAGGAAAACCATATTCACAGAATGTCTGAGGTGCTTGTTTGTGAAGCGGGGTTGTTCTGCAGCGATGTGTGTGCTGCCTCCTGAACCCTGCAAAACCCGATGGGGAACGTAGGCTGCTGCCGCGAGTACCATTCGGGGCACCTCGGCATTCATTTGGGGTTGGGGAGAGGGAGACTGAGATGACACTGAACACCACAGCATCACAATATCCGCTGAAGGAAAGCCCGTTACAGGAACGGCGTTCCCTAGTCGCACGCCTCAGAAGACTGGCTGAGCTACTGAAATAGTTTGAGTCAGGAACGTAGAATCCATGAAACTTACAATACACTGGAGCAGATCATGAACGAGTACGTAACATTGGCATAGCAGGTTCACAGCACAAACAGAACAATAATCCACAAATGCATCAAAACGCTCAACCAAACTGCAGACTAACTCACAACATACTACAACCCCGATCAATTGAAGAAGGGAACCCCAATTCAGTCAAATTTCTGAAAGCTGCAAAGATTTTTGACCCCCAAATAAGTTCCCTTTCTTGTTATTCAACATCTCCTATTTGACTCTCAGGCTTTGATGAGGACTGTCACGTTGAACTTCAGAAGTCCACAGTATATGCAGATGAAAATGCCCAGATATCCTTGAATCAATTCTGGAGAAAACTATTTCCTGCAAATGGCAAAGCGTTACCTGTCAATTGTCACAAGTTCTGCGGAAAGTCTGTATCTTCTTATGGGGAGGTTTTCACACATCTACGTCAAGCCATAAGAGAAGGCAAAGCAACTGACAATGGTTCAATTTAACTACCAACTTTAGTGCACTGTGCCCCCATCAATATTGCAAATATTTAAATGTTTTGTTCCTTGTTCGTTAAAAGCATTATTTCCCATCAAGATACAGTATGTTCAACTTCCTACCATCATATACAAAATAATATAAGCCTAAATACTTGGTGGACACTTGAATTTATTGACGCATCAAAGTCCGACACATGATAAGTGTGGACATAAACATCATTGTCGATGAGTGAGGTTACACACACACACACAGGTTTTTGCTTGCAATTTTTTTCCTCACCCCAAGACACCTCGTGAATCTGAGCATGTGCAAACTGCGCAAATGGAATGAGCCAGATAACTGAATAGTTAATGGGGATGGAAATGTTTGAAAGTTTGAAAATGTTATATATTGTATTGATTGGCACAATATATGTGAACCCCCCTTCTACCTCTCTCCCTGCTGGTTTTGGAAATTGAAAAAAGATTATCCATTCCTTCTCACTGTAATTTCCATAAGGGACGATAATACACAGCTGCCTTACGTTAATCGTAACCTTAGCTAGCCCTCTGTGCTCCTGAAGATCATTATTTCAAGACAGAAAAACACAGTTTGGCAGACGAGCAGTGGCCACATAAAAGCACATTGCTGATATGAAACATAACAAGCTCTCAGAAGGGTGAAACATGGACTCATTATGGAAACCCATGTCAGCCAGTCTCCCAGGAAGCATTTCTTTGCATTGTACCATAATGAGGATTCTATTTCACCGGCGTTCCAGACCACTAGTGGGTTCAATGATATTAGTAGTAGCTTCGCTTATGAGTTAAATTGTCCAAGGCCCAACAGTGATTCTTCCAAAGAGGGAATACTGCAGGAACGGTTGATAAATTGGAGTAGTAGTCTACTGGGAAAGTTCTGTTTAATTATGAAACCACCTCAGATGGGGACTTATTGAGCCCTCAGATGGGGACTTATTGAGTTCAAACTACAACTTTTTTAGGTTCAGTTTCTTAGTATCTCCCTCCACAGAAGCATACATGTGCTGGTGTTACTGTATGTCACTGCTGTCATTCCATCGAGGGCCGAGTTAATGCAGGTTTTGGTTGCAACCAATGCACCACACCAGGTGATTTTACTCATTAGCTCCCTTCTGCAACCAAGGAGGGGAACTCATTTAAATTACCTGGTGTAGCGCACTGGTTGCAACCAAAACCTGCATACATTTAGCCCTCTCAATCGAATGAGTTTGACACCTATGCTGTATGTCCTCTCAAATAAGTGATTATATTTGGTTTCAAGTAACAGCTATTTTTTTCAGATTTTTCCCCATTTTTTCCCCAATTTGGTAGACAATTATACCCTCTATTATTCCCACTACCCCCCCACAAGCCCGCTGCTAGCCCATTTCTGATACCGGTAGTGGCAGGAAAGACGAACCGCATCCTCTGAGACGGAACTCGGTAATTGCAGACTGTGATTCCAGCCAGATAGAAGCTTTACTGCAGTGAGCTCGTGCCGGCTTCCCTCCCCCCTCCTCGAGGCGGACAGCCAATTGGCGCCCCTCTAGCGACACTCCCGGCCAGAGCTGGACTGGTGACTTGCAATGCTACTGTTACGCCACCCGGGAGGCCAAATGAATTAATGAGCTATTTAATATAACTCCCTTTAATAGCCCCCCTTTCGTAACCCCCCACCCTCCCTTTAATACCCCCACCCTACCTTTTATAACGCCCCTTTAACCCCTTTAGTCCCACACTTATAGAATAGAATGTTATGTATTTGAAATACATATAAAAAAATATGTTATGTGTAGCATGAATTATCAACACACTATGCATTTCATTACATACACAAAGCACGATTCACTTTGTTTATTTTCTGAAGCATATTGAGGAACTGGAAAAAAGGCTCACTATTTATAACACATTGGTGCATTTTTTCAAATCGTATATATGCTGAAAGCCAACCCTACCCACATTCTTCATACTAGTAGTAATTTTTCTCTTGAAATAATGTAAATTACTTAGCTTGGGCTCCAGTGTGCTCGCCATTGTAAATCACACAAGGCATGTATGCCGATTTGATACATATAAAAGGTCACTGTGATGAATCAAATCACAGTGCATACATAACTTGTGTGATTTACAATGTAGTAATTTCCATTCTGAAATAGGCAAAAAATTATGTGACACTTGGAAACTGTGGAGCTGGGTTGAATCAGTGTATCAAAGTTTAATGCTAATTACCAGCACGTTTGCTAGTCTACATAGCAAAGGACACCTTGTCCCGATACTCTGTTCTTGAGATCATCCGCTGTGGAAAACGAGTGTGCTCGTTTATATCGACCCATAATGTGACGCTTGAGAAAAGGAGGCTGTTCTTGAGTAAACAAGCATCTCTTATGTTCCACTTGTTTGCATTACCGTGGCCAAAGCTACATTGAGGCATTCCAATAAAACCCAAAACCAAAGCAGTGATGTGACCAACAATACTCGTCAGATTAATCACTGGTTTGACTGTCCATTAAGGTAAATCTAATCAAATTTTAAAAAGAAAACAAACAACACAGATAGTTGTTCTATCACTGGCACAGTAAGGGTCTTTTCAACACAATTTTTCTGAATCTTTTCAACGCCATCTAGCATACGGCCTCATCATAACCATAAGACATTCGGTTTCAAAGATAATGCTGCCCTGATAGGCTTATAGCCTAATAGTCGCTAATTGCTCCGCTGATAATCCCACCTGTGATGAACACAAATGCGGCAGTTGAGGGCCTTGCTTCAAGGAGAGACCTCCACGACTATTAACCGCACCATTCATACGCCCGAGATTGCCCACGCTTGCTCTCGCCGCCGTGAATTTCAAGTAGCGACGCCTATACTAAAACATATACATAAATAACAGTGCGTCCTCTTGGCCTGAATTGCAAATGAATCTGAGTTGAGCTGGGTGCGTTAAATATTAATCATTTTCCCGTACTTCAAAAGGGCAGTAATGTGGGGTACGCAGGAGGTGCGATGCTGCCGAAATGAAGTCTTATCTGGGGTGGCAAAGCAGGGCCTGGGGTAATTAAACATGCATGTGCGGTTACACGCGCACTCCTTTCCACTGTGTGGGTTTTGACAGGACTCCAAACAAGCCCAGGTGGGCATGTAAAGAAGCTAGTGAAAGCAGGCCCGGAACATGTTAATTAGCACCTCATCCAGATTAATGCGCTTGCTCTGGGACCCGGCCCGGAGCCTACAATAACTCTTTGTCCTATATCCTCACGAAGGCTCGGTCCACTTTAATGGAAATTAATGAACGGGGTAAATCTTTACTAAGTTCCGCGTTTTTATTTTCTCCCCTATGCTTTGGGACCTGCCGGAGCGTGAAAAGCCTGCGCCACCGTTCTGGCTCCATGAGGGATGAGTTCCACCCTACCCCGGCACTGCCTCCTTCCCAGAGGCCTCCAAAGCTTCATGAGCCTCAGCGCCTCCAATCTGTATTCTGTAATCCCATCAGATCCCAGAATAGACGACATTCTAATAGCCTTCATAAGCATCATTATTAAAATTGATACGCAGAAGCCAGCCATTACGGGACTAGCGTTTTGCAATCACTCCTAAAGGTGCTAGCCTCCTTGCATTTTCGAAATGTTTATGTTCAGTGCCTTAACTGTTCTCCTTTTTGCAAATCCTTGCGTCCAACCATTTTACAGGAGTTGAACTTCATTGCCCGTTAAGGGAATCACATTGGCTCAAGTGGGTTTTTTTCAGTTTTTCTCATTGTTGTTTTTTGGCTATCTGTGGAAAATGTCCACTGTGAGGCATTGTGTTTGTAAATGGTATTAAATAAAGATTGATTGATACTGCAAGAGCAGCACCTCCCCGCACCTCTCCCCTCTGAGGGCAGATTACCTGGGCCTGGCACCTGTGCCTGTTCTCTGAGTCTACCTTCAAATTACCATGTCCGTGGCATCAATAAGCATTCGAAACTTCAGGGAAGATATTTAGTTGAGCACCCTGTGCCAACTAAACGCAAACCTTATGGCCCAAAACAAAGCATCATCACCCAAGAGCATGCATAATTGAATATCACTTGTATAAACCCCAGTAGCGGCACTTACCCATACTGTTGTCTATTTATTTTATAATGGAAGGCATATTAATGACTATAGGCCTGCACGCAGAAATCAGATGAGACATGTATTTATATACATGGTACCTCTTTAGGGTATCAAGGGCATTTACATTTACATAGAAAATGCAGCATGGGCAAAAGGAGCAATCTTGATAAACGAACCAACTTGAATCCACACAAAATGCATGATTAATGCTGGTTTTCCTGAGGTATGATTTTAATGGGAGTGCAGTGAGTACGTTTGTAGTGTGCTCCCCATCTCTGTCTGTGGCTCACGTGTCCTATTTATGCTTTTTCTGCCTGGGATAAGAGCGAATCAAGTGGACCATTCTCTTCTCCCCTATCAGCTGGAGGCAGCTTTTTATAAAATCCCATATAGTGTATTCAGGTAAACCGGACCCAAAACCATCCCCCCTATTTTCTAAATAATTGTATTATTATTTTTATTATTTTGACAGTTGGTTGTATGTAAAAAATGTATTTCTTAAAATACATTCAATACATCATTATATGTGTGTATTAGGTGAACATTTGCATTATAATATAAACAAAACAGCCTGGAAGAAGCTCAGACTGATATCAGCGAGAGACATCACAATGTTCTTTTAAAACATCACCTCTGACACCAGGAAACAATCTATAGAAATCAAATGCAATCCAAAGGGCTTGCTGAATCAGAGATTGATTATTAGTTGTGATCACAGTGTTACTCTGGCCTATCAGGGCAAAAAAACAAAACATGTGCTAATTTTAAACGGGTCTTATTTCCTGTCATGTAAAGAATACTGAACAATCCAAACCATGGGCCAGACATGATAAGATTACATTAGTGCGCCGTGTTCTCTGGAACGAGACACCATTTCTAATAGACTCAGCGCGCAAGAGAAAAGAGAAAGAAACTGTCACTTCAAATTAGCCACATGGGCAAAGCCATGCCGACACATAATGGCATCCATTGTCGGCAAAGTGCAAGGAGCAATTTTCAGAGCACGCTGCAGGTTGCGCTGATCCACAATTACACTGACATACCTTGTCTCGGACATAATAACACTTTTAGCAACTGTCGACCCAAACACAGACTTCTGTTTACAGTGCTACGCAGGGGCGTCGTTTTGGTATGGCAAGGTATGGCACTAGCCATACCTTGGCTTCTAGCCACATTTTTTATTTTAAATCAATCTGAAATAGCCTACGTTTGGTCATTTTATGTGATTTTATCCGCTCCACAAAGGTAACTCAAAAACCTTGTCCGTTATTCTCATTCATTCAGGTGGGTTAAACAAACTGTATAAACGCCATAATACTGTTAATTAAAATGTAACATATTCATGAACAAGTCCATGTCATGTTGTGTCAATACGAACATGTTCTATATGTTATTTTAGTGAAAAACCGGACTTAACGCCACCCGCGATTGTGAAGCTATCAAGCTAGCTACATTTACATTACATTTTACATTTCAAGCATTTAGCAGACGCTCTTATCCAGAGCGACTTACAAGATGTGCATTAATACAAGGCGAGAACAATCAAAGTTAGCGTACAAGATCAGTGCAGTAAAACGGCAAAAGACATCATTGCAGGCATCTGCGTATCATACCTGTAACTGTGAGGGCTGGTAGGGGTGAGGCCCAAACGCGACCAATGGAGAATAATAAGAATGTCACTAAAACACAATAGGGAGCGAGGGGCGTTAACCCACGAGAATAACTACAGAAAAGAAAGCAAAACTCCCAGCGTAATGCGAAATAATAACAACCCCTAAAAGGGTGAAATAAAAGCGGTCCGCGAACGGAACCGAACGATAGTAAAAACAGAAATATCTGACGTGTAGCCAAACACCACACGCGGAGGAAAACAAGGAAATAAACTAACTTTTCGCAACATAAGCAAAAAGAAACCAAAGCTGAATAGAACCAGACGCCTAAGACGAAGCTTAGGAAAACGAAACAACGAAAGGTGCCCTGGGTCTGTCGGAAAAATAACTCCGAAAAACACAGACCAAACAAAAACTAGACTTCCGTAGAAGTGGAGGGAAAGCTAATGAAAAATGCGTATTTCTAAATACGATTTTCTAAATAAGAATTTCTAAATACGTTTCTCTAAATAAGTTTTCTGAGATAAGTTTTCCTACATGATAAATCGAAGAACGATACCGTACCGGCTTCAACGCCAAATGAAATAGACACTGAAGCACGGATTAGTGAAAACAGCGAGCTTAAGAAGGCAGTGAACACCTGAAAACAATCCGCTGATTAGGTAAGGAAATCAGCAGGAACGTACTAACAAGGATAGAAAAAGAGTACGCCCACACAGGGCTAAACAGGCACTCAAACCATGACAGGACCCCCCCACTAAGGAGCGGCCCCAGACGGTCTTTCTGCCTCACGCCTGTGAAAGTCCCGGATTAATTCAGGATCGCAAATGTTCCTAGCGGGGACCCACGAGCGCTCCTCAGGCCCATAGCCCTCCCAATCGATGAGAAATTGTCTACCCCTACCCACCCGTCTTTCAGCCAGAATCTGGCGAACAGTATACACTGGTCCCCCACCGACGAACCGAGGGGGCGGCGGGCATCAGCGGGAGCCAAAGCGCTAATAAGAAGTGGTTTGATACGGAGATGTGGAAGGTAGGGTGAATTCTCATAGCTGGCGGCAATTGCAACCGCACCGTGACGGGGTTAATTTTGCGGGTGATCTTAAACGGACCGACGTAGCGGGGTGCCAGTTTTCGAGATTCAACTCGCAAAGGCAGATCCCGAGTGGACAGCCATACCCGCTGTCCTACCCGGTAGGATGGCGTGGCCCGACGGTGCCTGTCAGCCAGTCTCTTCTGGGTCGAGGACGCCCGCAGTAATGCTGACCGGACTCGCTTCCAAGTAGACCGACACCTCTGAATAAACCGGCCCGCAGAAGGAACACTAATATTCTCCTCTAGGTCAGGGAGAGTGGAGGCTGATACCCCACTTGAGCCTCGAATGGCGAAAGGCCTGTGGAGGCGTTGCGCAAGGTGTTATGGGCATACTCGGCCCAGGGAGGTACTGACTCCATGAAGTGGGGTTAGCACTGGCCAGGCAGCGGAGAGTGTTCTCCAGCGTCTGGTTAGTGCGCTCTGTCTGTCCGTTAGTTTCCGGTGGAAGCCCGAGGAGAGACTGACAGAGGCCCCAAGCTGGGAACAAAATGATCTCCAGAAGCGGGCGATAAACTGAGGACCTCGATCCGATACCACGTCCATGGGTAAACCATGCAGTCGGAAAACGTGGTTTATGATAAGGCGTGCCGTCTCCGGCGCCGAGGGCAGTTTAGGCAGGGGGATAAAATGGCCTGCCTTAGAAAAGCGGTCAACGACAACTAAAATGGCCGTATTGCCTTCTGAAGGAGGCAGCCCGGTGATGAAGTCCAATGCAATGTGACTCCAAGGCCGACTGGGAATGGGGAGAGGACGTAAGAGTCCCGAAGGAGGAAGGTGGGAACCCTTACTCCGAGCACAAACCGGGCAAGCGGCAACAAACTCCCGAACATCGCTCTCTATCCCAGGCCACCAAAAGCGCCTCGCCAAGAAGTCTTTAGTCCTGTGGACCCCTGGATGACCCGTGAGACGCGAAGCATGTCCCCACTGGAGGACCTGTGATCTAACTCTTGCCGGAACAAAAAGACGACCAGGAGAACCACCTCCCGGATCCGGCTCCAATCGTTGGGCCTTACGCACAACACCCTCAATCTGCCACATGACAGGGGCCATGATCCGGCCTGCAGGAATGATGGGTTCGGTGGGCGATCGCCGCCGGAACGATCGAAAATCCGAGAGAGGGCATCAGGCTTAACGTTCTTGACCCAGGACGGTATGTTAATAAAAAATTAAAACGGGTGAAGAACAGAGCCCAACGGGCCTGCCGCGAATTGCGCCTTTTAGCCGCCTGGACGTACTGGAGATTCTTGTGATCAGTCCAGATGGTGAAAGGGTGTTCGGCCCTCCAACCAATGACGCCATTCCTCTAACGCCAATTTAACCGCTAGGAGTTCCCGGTCTCCTATATCATAATTCCTCTCTGCCGGTGTCAGGGCCCGAGAGAAATAGGCACACGGATGGAGCTTCTGATCCTGGGGTGCGCGTTGAGACAAAATAGCCCCTACCCCCACCTCAGAAGCATCAACCTCTACCACAAATGGGAGGGACGGGTTGGGAGTAACCAAGATGGGCTCGAGCTAAACCGTCTCTTAAGTTCCGCAAATGCGGCCTCCGCTCGTGGATTCCACAGGAACCGCGAGGATGCAGTCTTTTTGGTCAATGCAGTGATAGGGGCTGCGAGCGCACTAAAATTGCGAAATAAATCGCCGGTAAAAGTTTGCGAACCCTAAAAACCGCTGAATGTCCTTAATGGACCGCGGGGTGGGCCAGTGCATAACCGCAGAGACCTTTTCTGGGTCCATTTGGACCCTCCCTCAGCCACAATGAACCCTAAAAATGATACTACGGAGCATGAAAACGCACTTCTCTGCCTTAACGAATAATTGCGCTCTGAGCAGAGCCTTTAAAACCTGCCGAACGTGTGTAACGTGCTCAGACAAGCTGTTAGAAAAAATAAGAATATCATCTAGATAGACAAAGACAAATCTCTAACATCTCTCTGAGCACGTCATTGACGAACGCCTGAAACACAGAGGGAGCATTAGTGAGCCCAAATGGCATCACTAAGTACTCATAGTGCCCACTATGAGTATTAAAGGCTGTTTTCCATTCATCTCCTTACGCATACGCACTAAATTATAGGCGTTACGAAGGTCGAGTTTGGAAAACACCTTCGCTCCCTGGAGGCGTTCAAATGCAGAGTTCATAAGAGGTAGAGGGTAGCGGTTTTTAACAGTGATGGTATTAAGACCTCTATAATCAATGCAGGGCCTTAATCCCCCATCCTTCTTTTGGACAAAGAAAACCCGCACCAGCCGGGAAGTCGAGGGCCTAATGAGCCCGTTAGCCAATGCCTCCTCAATATACTCCTTCATGGCGGCGCTCTCGGGGGCCGATAGGGAGTAGAGAGAACCCCTAGGTGGGATAGTACCCGGGTACAGGTCGATTGCACAATCATAGGAACGATGGGGCGGCAAGGTAATGGCCCGCTGCTTGCTAAAAACTTCGGCTAAGTCAGCGTATTTGGCCGGCACGTTAGTGGGTAAGGGGAAATCAGGTGCCCTTACTAAACCCGCAGCTGCATTTATGGAGAACTCGTCACCAAAGTCCTCTGGCTCCGAAAACCCCTCTATGGAGGTCTCATCCCAGAGGTTGTCCCCATCAGCCACAGAGTCCCAGGATAAACTCTCCTGTCCTCTCCATGATCCTCCTAAATCCGTAGGATATTCCACCTCACCCTCATCGCTGTCAGATTCGGTCTCTGTGCTACACCCCCTACTACCTGTAAAGGGTGGTGATGTCAATCGACAATGTGAGGAACACTGAGGACCCCACCGCAGAATGGTGTTATGACCATTACCCCAATTAACCTGCGGCGTGTGTCGGACTAACCATGAATGGCCTAAAACGAGAGGGAAGGCAGGGGAGTCTACTAAAAAGAACCTAATGCGTTCCCAGTGCCCCTGGTGAGACACCCGCATATCTATTTGACCAGTGGTCTCTTTAACCACTCCTGTACCTAATGGACGGCCATCGAGGCCCGTAATAAAACGGGAACGGGATAATGAGTGAACGGGTAAACTCATTCTCCTAGCCCACTGAGCGTCCGCAAAACACTCTACAGCTCCGGAGTCAAGGAATGCGTCCACTGTAATGGAGTGCTGGCCCCATAATAAACTGACGGGTAAGAGGGTTCGGAAGCCTGTGGTGGTAGGTCTCGCTAGTGGCTTCCGTCCAACTAGCGAGACGTGCGGTTTCCCGACAACTTTGGGCAGTTGTCCCTACTGTGCCCCAGCGCTTACAGTAGCAACAGCTTTTGTCACGGGCCGTGCCCCGCGAAGACTCACGCAGTGTCGAGCTGTCCACCTGCATGGGTTCCTCTCTATGAACGAACGAGCGGGTGGAGGGGGTCGGAACGTAAAAATGCTGTGACCGATCCTTCCTCTGACCTCGCTCTCTCCCTCTCTCTGATACGGTTGTCTATACGGATAGCAGTGGAAACCAGAGCATCAAAAGAGGTAGGAGGTTCGAGCACAGACAGGGCGTCTTTAACCGGGTCAGACAGTGCGTTG
This sequence comes from Aldrovandia affinis, assembly GCA_029706075.1. NCBI lineage: Eukaryota > Metazoa > Chordata > Actinopteri > Notacanthiformes > Halosauridae > Aldrovandia > Aldrovandia affinis. The sequence goes on along the minus strand of JAINUG010000666.1, from coordinate 27,362 downwards.
AGGAACAGTGTGGACAAAGGACCCTCTGGCCACCCTGTCTCCCCTGCCAGTGATCGAAATGTTATTGAGAACCCGGCCACTGTATCAGTACCCTGGCGGAGACGGGTTAGCCTCATGGCTGCCTCCCTGACCGGAGATATCATGGTCAAACACCAATGCCATCTCTTTCATTAGTTGATCCGCATTATTCATCAGGCGGAATTAGACCTAATCAGAGGGTCGGCCCAAGCGAGAGCAGTCCCAGTTAGCAGAGAGAGAATAAATGCCACCCGGGAATCATGTGTGGAAAAGCGTGAGGGCTGTGCCTTAAAAAAAATTAAACACTGGGAGAGGAACCCCCTACACTTTCCAGACTCCCCATCATACCTGAGGGGCAATTGGAGCTTGGGCTCCTTAATGGTGAGAGGATCAAGTTGAGGAGGAGGATTCATAAGGACTGGTGATTGTGCACTTAACGTCATACGACGGAGATTGTCTGCTAATTCACGCAGACCCTCACCCTGGCTACGCAACTGAGCAACCATTTCCCCCTGTTGCTCTAAAACAGCCTGTTGTTGAATCTGGAGGGCGTGAATGCCCTCCGCATTAGAAGTTAAGGCTGCCTGCTGTGTAGCCAATACCAGGTCTAAAACCTGGGTGGTCGCTGGTGCCTGCATATTGGCTTCAGTGTACTGTGAGGGCTGGTAGGGGTGAGGCCCAAACGCGACCAATGGAGAATAATAAGAATGTCACTAAAACACAATAGGGAGCGAGGGGCGTTAACCCACGAGAATAACTACAGAAAAGAAAGCAAAACTCCCAGCGTAATGCGAAATAATAACAACCCCTAAAAGGGTGAAATAAAAGCGGTCCGCGAACGGAACCGAACGATAGTAAAAACAGAAATATCTGACGTGTAGCCAAACACCACACGCGGAGGAAAACAAGGAAATAAACTAACTTTTCGCAACATAAGCAAAAGAAACCAAAGCTGGAATAGAACCAGACGCCTAAGACGAAGCTTAGGAAAACGAAACAACGAAAGGTGCCCTGGGTCTGTCGGAAAAATAACTCCGAAAACACAGACCAAACAAAAACTAGACTTCCGTAGAAGTGGAGGGAAAGCTAATGAAAAATGCGTATTTCTAAATACGATTTTCTAAATAAGAATTTCTAAATACGTTTCTCTAAATAAGTTTTCTGAGATAAGTTTTCCTACATGATAAATCGAAGAACGATACCGTATCGGCTTCAACGCCAAATGAAATAGACACTGAAGCACGGATTAGTGAAAACAGCGAGCTTAAGAAGGCAGTGAACACCTGAAAACAATCCGCTGATTAGGTAAGGAAATCAGCAGGAACGTACTAACAAGGATAGAAAAAGAGTACGCCCACACAGGGCTAAACAGGCACTCAAACCATGACAGTAACATTGGGAAAGAAAAGGTTAGTGGGTGTTTTTTTTTTATTTATTTTTTTTTTAAACAAGTAAACAGATTGACTAGATGGACAGTGTTCAGTGGTAGTGGAGTCTGAAGAGGTGGGTTTTGAGTCTCTTGCGGAAGATTGAAGTGATTCCGCAGTCCTGACCGATTGCGGAGGTCGTTCCACCAACGAGGGACCAGGACAGAGAAGAGGCGAGACCGCGAGGAGCGCTGCCAGGCGCCCGGAGGGATGGGGCAGTCAGTCTGCCAGCGGAGGCGGAGCGGAGGGGTCTGGACGGGGTGTAGGGCGTGATGAGTGACTGGAGGTACGGGGGAGCAGTACCTTTGGCCGCTTGAAAAGCCAGCACCAGTGACTTGAATCTGATGCGTGCTGTGATGGGGAGCCAATGCAGAGAGGAGAGTAGAGGGGTGACGTGGGTGAACTTCGGCTGGTTGAACACCAGGCGAGCAGCAGCGTTCTGGACTAGTTGCAGTGGCTTGATGGCACAGGCCGGAAGGCCTGCCAGCAAGGAATTGCAGTAGTCCAGACGTGAGATCACCAGGGCCTGGACCAGGAGTTGAGTGGCCTCTTGGGTGAGGAACGGTCTGATCCTCCGGATGTTGTGGAGGGAGAAACGGCAGGTCCGAGAGATCGCTGCAATGTGGCTCGAGAAGCACAGCTGGTTGTCCAGGGTTACCCCAAGACTCCTGGCAGACTGGGACGGAGACACTATGGAGCCTTCCACGGTAATTGACGCATCAATCATCGGGGAGCCCTTCGCTGGGAGGAAGAGCAGCTCTGTCTTCCCCAGGTTCAGCTTCAGGTGGTGGGTGGACATCCATGCGGAGATGTCAGCCAGGCATGCAGAGATCCGTGCCGGGACCTGGGTATCAGATGGAGGGAAGGAGAGAAACAGTTGAGTGTCATCAGCATAACAGTGATAGGAAAAATCATGAGCAGAAATAACAGAGCCAAGTGACTTGGTGACTAGCTAGCTAACGTGCCTTACGCTGTTGAGGTCCTGTAGCGTTTATCACTACATTTCACTAAAAAAAGATTTGTATAAGACTATATCATTATGATCCACTGGAAATAAAAAATAGGTTTACTAGTTACATACTGTAGCTGTCTCCAAAAACAACTCACCAAAATTGACTATTGCACAACTGATTTGACAAAAAGATTCCACCACCCCGTCCCTTGCCATACCTTGCCATACCTTGGCTTTTGCTGAAATGACGCCACTGGTGCTACGTTGCCACTTTTAGCTCCTCTGAGTAGTTCCGCCACTAAGCCAGACAACCCGTTGTGTAGGCCTTTAGGGGAAAGTTTTGGGGGAAAAGACCAGTTTCCCTGACTACATTGACGGATCTACTGTAAAATCTCACCTACGTCTTCGATTCCACCTAGGTTATGCCAGTTTGGCTCTGGCAGGGAGTGCCACTAGGGGGCGGCAATAGGCTGTCCACCCCAGGGAGGGGGGAGGGAAGCCGACATGAGGTCGCTGCATGTATGAGTGGTCCTGTGTGTTACGGTGACCGTTACGGTTCAGAGGAGGTGGTACAGCGCCCACTAACAGTCTCAGGACTATGGCAGTGACCTCTCATACGAGGGTGGGGATAATTTACATGAAAAAGAGAGGGTATAATCGGCAACAAAAAATAGGGAGAAAAATGGGGAATAAAGGCATAAAGGGAAAAAATATAATAATAAATAAATTAAAAGGTCAAAATATCTGGGTGTTTTTTTTTCCTGGGCTTGATTCCACGGGAGAATGAACCTCAGAATGGAATCGCTTTTCCTGGCAATGATTCAGTCTATAAATTATGCACTGTCTGTGTATGAATCGATTTCATACCCCTTCCATGAACTCGGATTACGGTTTTTTTTTTACCCAGATGCTGAGGAAAAAGGCAGCAATATCCTTGGCTTGTATTTGAATGAAATTTTCAGCAGCACACTCTCCTCTGCAGTGCACTCCTGTTGGGACGCGTGAAATCTGAAGCTTGACTTTGGACGTGAACTTCTCTCTCAACCTGGCTGGCTGAGACTCTGGGGAGGGGGGGGCATCAATATTTCAGGGGTTTTGTTAACTCAGGCATGAGATTTGAGTTGCAGAGATTCAAGTCCAATGTTAAGATTGTGAAGAGACGAAGACCGGGATGCAATGAGCAATGCGCCTCCTCTGAGCGGGGGTAAGGATAACCATTTGTAAAAAGAAAAAAATGTTTTCTAGAGAAAATAGCACTCTCCTCTTAGCCTTTATGTCCTAAAACGAAAAGCCCAGAAGCTATTGTGTTACATAGCTCATTTTTATTCTCTCTCCAGTGACTTTTTCCTCAAGTGATACTTAATTGTAGCTATTCCCCACCTCCCTGTGCTCAACCACCGACAAGGAAAGGTCCCTAATGACACTTGTGCATCGCGTCCCTCAATTCATGGGCCAAATCCATTCCTTTGACCATTCCTTGCCTATTTTTTTGTCTCAAAATGGATTTAAAACATTTGCAAAACTCTGTCTATTCAGGGCATGCCTTCCAAAGGCCTCTCGCCGGGAACTGGAGAGGTCAGAAGGGACACCTCTGACGGACTCTTTTGCCGCAGTCTGTAATCGGCTCCCCCATGTCACATGCAGTCCAGTGCAGCAAAGCAGGGATAACAATGTCCTCTTTATGTCGGGGAATTCAAGGGAAACAGCTGAAAGCTGAGGAGAGGTACAGTATACGGGACACATTCTGGCATCCTTTATTTATTATATGAGATGACTCCACTGGAAGTATTTTGTGAAGTGGGATTCTGGAGACACTTGGTGGTAAAATGTTCATTGCCTTACTGTCATCATTTGTGTTACTTTATTTATTCAGCTGCTTTTAGATGTAAGGGTTACACAGAAGAAAGCAGGACGTTTAGCTAAGTGTCCTGTCCTGTCCTGTGTTTAGCAGACAATCAATGCAAGAGGCATCAACATCGGAGATGTGGGGCCGGGGTTGTGTGTGGTGTAAATGTGCCCCCCAGCACTTTTGTGCATTAAAACAATGCCCTGCAAGCCTTCTGGTCTTTTCATTTCAGTACACGATACACATTTTATGAATTTCATAGTATCTCTATATGCAGTATGTTACTAAACCACACAGTAACACATAGAGAAGTATGCATCAAATGTCACCTAAGGTGGTTTTGTAAGAATACTATTTAGCTGGATGCGCCAAGCATGTACAGTATAAGTCAGGCTTGCAGCACGCCTGAGAATCCAGTGGTGCATGAACTGCACGCACAGCGACAGATGTGAGAGAGAACGGGCTTCTATCTGGCAGGCTACTGTGGCTTATTTAATAATTTCCATGATATTTTAAAATAATTTGAGGAATCCCTGTTAAGAATTTCAGGGGCCTCTGTTCCTAGACATCTAATGGCCTTTGATGGTTGTGCACAATAATCACTGTCTGACCAGTTTGTTCCAGGACAATACATTTCTTTAGAAAACGTTTGAGAGAAATGCATCTTACGACACCTTGCACAATACCTGGCAAACAAGGAGGCTTGACTTATCAAGGGTGTGAATAATTTTGGAGTTGACTGTGTAACCTGATGCCATTTTGCCTTGATGACAGTCATTTCAAAATGACAGATCTGCTGTGACAATTCTGACTCAGTAATCCATTAAGAGAACTGAAGTATGCATCTCAGGACCACTTTGTCTGTGCCCTGGGTGTGTGTGTGTGTTTCCAAAGGAATTTTGCTGTATTATTTCATAATGATTGTGCTAGCAGTAAAAACAATTTAGTACAATCATAATGAAGGCTGCTTAGTATATTCAAAAGGAAGCAAAAGCTAATTATTTGACCTCTGCAGTGCAGGACTCCAAATAATGCGCTTCACAGTCAGCTGCCACTTCCCATGTTGATGAATCAACTATTGATGCAGCAAAACTGTTAGGCTTTATGATTAGTATTGCAATTTAGACAGGATAATCAAAAAGGACAGCTCATTTACAGGGAAATGAGAAGCTTTAAGATTATAACAATTAAACAGTATATATACAGTATATATGTATACTGTTTATTTTATATACAGTATATATTAGTTTCATATGTATATATATATTGTAACACCCTACTGGGTTTGGTTGTATGTGTTACGTGGAGTAGTGCAAACCAAGAAACAGATCCAGGGTTAAATGTAGCAAAAATAGTTTTAATTAAAGGAAAATCCCCTCACTAGCACAAACAATGGGGAAGGCACTCAAACGGTTTTAACATTTAAACAGTCCAACACAACTCAAAATCTCTACACTTAAACAAAAAAAGTTTCTTCCACTCTGGGGAGCTAACCCCTTACCCAAAACCTCTCCTAAACCTGGCTGGTCAACAGACTTCACAGGCTTCCTTTACATGTTCCAAACACTTCCAACAATTGTCTCCTCTTCTTCTTTCTCTGTTTTTTTTTCTCTGTTTTTCTCCATCCACTCCCTCCCTTCACAAGAGACACCTGGCTCCTTTTATTCACAGTAGATTGGGTGTTAATTGGTTGATTGGGTGTAAATTGGTTGATTAATTGCAGGTGGCAGTCATTTTGGTCCTGCGAGGTCAGGGTGTGACCGGTAGATGGCACCATATGAACCCCTGCACATGGCTCTGCCTGCCAGGTTGCCACTATATATATATATATATATATATATATATATATATATATATATATATATATATACATGGGGTTGACAAAACAATGAAAACACCAAATGAATGACCGGTATTTTTAAATAACTAAATCTCAATTAAAATGGAGTCTACACGTGTTTCATGTTAATGTCAATACTAATTACCAATATGTTTCTTTTATAAAAAGACGTTTTGAAATCAACATTTTAATATGTGAGATTCTAAAAAAACATGAGAGATCTAGATTTTGAAAGAGGCCGTGGTGCCTGAATTGCAGGTGTGCAAGAAACAGTTAAAAACTTGTATAACAGCATTCCAAGAAGGATTGAAGCTGTTCTGAAGGCAGTGGGTGACCCTACTCCTTATTATTTCACAAATATTTATATATTGTTTAGTGTTTCCATGATTTTGTCTCCCGCCTGGTATGTGTGTGTGTGTGTGTGTGTGTGTGTGTGTGTGTGTGTGTGTGTGTGTGTGTGTGTGTGTGTAACATAATCTAGGAAAATCATTTCAGAATCCTCAATTTGTGACCAGGTACATTAGGAAAAGTACTTCCAAGCAAATTCATTTGAATCTATTCCGCTGTATATTAAAACACGAGAAATCAACTGAACACTCAACTTTATCACACACTACAAAGACACTCTGTCTCTCTGTTTCATGAATGACTTATTAGCCTGCCAATAGACATGTCATCAGATATCTGTCTCAGAATTCATCAATGCAATGAGCTCAGCTGTTACACACAAATGTGTTAACCTACCTGTCAGTCAGCTCTGCATCTGACTACACTTTGGCCACGACATATTGGCTCTGTGCTTATTGCCTTAATCTTAAAAAATGTGTCTATTACTGCTCTCAGTGTGTATTACATTTTTACATTTTACATTTTAAGCATTTAGCAGAGGCTCTTATCCAGAGCGACTTACAAGATATTACTATACATCAATACAGTGCTACTGTGCTGTATCTCATACATTGTGTTGCCGTAGCATATTTTCGTAGTGGCTTATATTTAAATTAAGAGAGCTAAACTTTCTCTTGTTCTGTACTCTGCATTGCACTTGCATCTTCTCATAAACTTTATATCACATTGGGTGCTGGTTCCTTGCCAGACTAAAAATAACAGCAACTTTTTCTAAGTCAAGGTTGGATGCATTACCTGACTCTGCAATGTATGACCACAAGGAATGATACAGAGATTAATTGAACTGAGCCGGAGTGCATGGTACGCAACAAACTGATGTAATGTGGTCTGTGCTGTTGTTGCTGCCTCACCACTAGATGTCATTTGCAGTTAGCTGGAGACCGTAGCGCACCAGGGGTAAGCAAACATGCTCCAGGAATGCCACAAAGCTGCCAATTTTCACTGGGTTTGAATAAGAATAATAATAAGAAAAAACCTACCACTCTTTCAGCACATGGTCACACGCTTTAATGAAGGCTAGTAATGAATTCAATTATGGAATTACATGTTGGATTGAAAACAAGGCAAATCTAAAGATCAATGATAAAGGATAACTCTCTCCCTCCTTTAACACGACATTCTCTTTTACTTTCTAAATGTTAACAATTTGGGATTTGCCGTCCAATGAAAAGTAATGCAGCTGATAAAAATGTTGATGCAGAAGTAGCTACTGTATAAAATGAAAAAATATAAAACAACTAGCAGTAAACATGGTAAACACAGGTCTGAATTCCATCAAGATTTGTACATTTGTCACACTATTTTTAAAAGCAGTAGATTATTTATTGACGATCACAAAATGTGTTTGCAAAGTAGGCTAACACTTGCATTGATTCGCAAGACAAGATTAACTACAAATCTCCATTGAGTCGAGGAAATAGGTTTCAAAGTGATTTATAAGTAAAGTAAGTTATTTATGCCATACAAACAGAGCCCTAAACACAGGCCCACGTAACAACATCGATCTTAACATAAACTCGACAAACGCGCGCGCGCGAGTGCGGAGTATCCACTCTGCAGGGCATCGTCGTGATAAATTGGATCCAACATCTTGACACCCTTGAGTGGACACACTGAGAGGCAATATGGGGAGGAATCTGGATGAACACGTCGGAGGAGGGAAAACAGGTCACGGCCCACAGCGACGGCAACTGCTAGCAGAGCCTCCCGACGTCTCCCGGGATACACAGCCACTGGAGCGTGTAAATCGGCAGACGTATCCCGAAGACCGAGACAAGCGATTTTACGCACTAAGCCGGGACATATTGGCTCAAAATGCGCACCAGCGATACCGAGTTCCATTAGGAATTTCAAGTCGAGTAAAAGCACTTGGGGAAGACACGTAGCATGTGCGGCTCCCACCGCTAACTGTGGGAATAAACAGGAGGGCCCGCATTTCTTATTCCATTAGTTACAACCGAATGTTTTCTACAGAAGGCCTAAATAAGTAATCAGACGGTCCCCAAAACATGAATCGTCTTTTTGGAAAATGAACAGCTTGACTTGGGACAGTACATTACACCACCGGCAGAACATTATCGCCCAGGAGACAGTCGCAGAGGATGCATCGAAGGGCCGTGAGGGAGGAGAGCACTCAGCCAGGAAGTTCTGAAATCCGAATGAGCGAATGCCCATTTTTGTCTGGGCACCAGCTCGTGGAGTTTACAAAAAATCAAAACAGTTTGGATAATTAATCGTTTGAACTCCAAAAGTTGCATATCGCGAAAAGAAAGGTATGTGCGTCTCATGAACTTAACAATAAGGAATTAACATTTCAGAATGATACTTAAAACAAGGCAGAATCCTAAAAGGCTAAAACGGAAGGACCATTTTATGCTACACTATACACCTGTACAAATAGATGGTAATATATCCTAGACAAATCAGATATTTGAGTTTGACCCTGATCAGGTAATATTTATATATACTTATAAAAAACAAAATATAGAAATAAATAAAGGCATGAAACTAACAAGGGACCTTTTTGACATCTACATTTATTAATCCTAACCTAAATCAATCTGGCATTATGGCAGATGGTATTTTTTAATAATAAAATTCCTTCATGATTCCAAAGGTGTCTAAGCCGATTGGTCACATGGCAATGACTGACAGGTCACCTCAAACGAAACCCCCCTGCTCGTCCCATACCTCAGCCTGCAAAGTGAGAGATTGTCCACTGGGGGGTGCTCTCCTCTGGGCTTAACCGGTCAGATCTCAAGAGATCTCAAGACACTTCAGCCTTATCATCTGGGAACAGCACTCACTCTTGTGGCAATCAGCAAGAGAGGGATGTGGCAGCTTAATCATTGGTCAGACTCTCCATATATGGCACACGGTTTGAATACCCGCCTTCACCTGACACCGGGCTTCGCTGATGTGATTGGTTAGAAAACATTGGTTACTTCCCAAGAAGTGGGATGGCTTGTTGCCCTGAACTGCACTGCTTTCCGCCTCACGGTTCAGAGTTATATGCCTGGTATGTAAAGCTATGTCACTAGCGGCTCTGTTCAACACCGATTAATTATCAGCTCCAGCTGCTGTTGATTTTCTAACTAGGATGGGGAGTCTGGGTAATTAAATCCCAATTAGAAGCAACTAAGATGCCCTTCAGGGGTATGGGGACTAGAGAGGGGGATCAAATGGAATACCCCAAAAATCATAAATAAATCATGGGGCCCTGGAATTTTTTCAGAGAGCATCAGACCGCAAGACCTGACTCTTTCATCTGTTTGCCCAGAAATGTTTTGGATGGATGTGGTGAATTTTAATGGCCCATATGTGAACCGCGCGGATATACCTGCTGTCTACTGTACCCTAAAATAACTGCCATGTTCCCTTTAACATATAAGGGTGTATACCATAGCGATAAGCAGGGAATAATTTCACACATAACAATTACAGCAGTATCTGCTGCTCTCCTCGTATAATTACGTCGTCGTCAGACTAGAACGTGATGGAATCGTACCAGACAGTAATTAACAGCAAGGCCCAGTGATTCTTTTTTTTGCTTAAATGACCCTTTGCCATACTAACAAAGCACTGCACAGCAGTAATGGTTTGTATTTTTCAACAAAAATAATAACATTGAAATAAATTCATATGAATTATTACATGTTTTCTCTGCATTTTGACACACAAGAAACACATCTAGCCTCAGAGACGGACACAACACAACTTTTTAAACTACAGAGGTTGCAGACACTTTTAAGGCCTCTCTGACCTGTTTGCTAAGGAGCCTCAGACCGAGTTATTCTCCCCAGCACTTTATGTTTCATTATTAATATGTTTCTTCTCAAGTTTCTCTGCGACCCCGTGCATTAAATAAAACATTGTTTGGTTCATGAAAGATTATGAAAGAGCAGTGTGTAAGCAGCAGGAGTAAATTCAGCACTATTCACTCTGGTGTATAATGTCAATGCTAGAACCACCCCCCAACCCATGCCCTGCAGGCAAACTGGCAAAAACCACCAATGGATGGCTAAGCTTTTTTTCCCCGACAAAGCTTCGGAGATATCGTTTCTTCCTTTTATCCTTCCACAAATCAATTCTGGGCCTTACAGCCAAATCCCGTAAAGTTACTTCAAACATTGCTACTTACTCAGAAAATTTGTATTATGGCACTGATGCATATCATGACTGAAGTCTGGAGAAAAATGAATTGCTGCATAGTTGTTGAAATATTCATCCCATTTGCCAGCCTAAGAGCTGCAACTCTTGGTATGAAGTGAAATTCAAAACACACTGTAGACACAGATTTTCCTCCATATCAAGGCCGTGCCTTAAGTATGGTTTGCATAGAAGGGGAACAAGTCACAAATCACCAACTAGGCATATTGTGGCAGATGTTTCTTAGTACAATAATTGTTTGCGCAAAAATATATGAATCCAGTTTAAATGATGGCGAATACAGGTCAATTTCTCTGTAGGGTTTCTGTGATGAGTAGCCAAAACCGCTCTTTATGGTATTTCAGTGGGGTGACAGTGATGGACGGATATGGCAGGGCGATGATGGATGAAATCAAACATTTCTTGTTGCTGAAATGCTGACGACGCCATCATGACACACGGGTGAGAGTACGAGCGCTCAGACCTGACAAACGTGTCCCCTGCCACCGCTGCCTTTAATCAAGCCGAAGAAAGCACGTCGTAGCGACGCGGCATAAGTGCATTAGTGAGTAATTACCGGACAATGGCCCCTTGCTCCGTCCATAATCCGGTTGCGTTGTCAGGAGCCCTAATCTTCACAGCTACCGGCTAATGATGAACGTCTCCTAAGCTTCACCCCTTATCTAGGCTCTCACTTTGTAGTGAGCGGAGCCCCGCCTCCCCTCACCACAGTCTCCTTAGACCCCTTATCCCAGAAACAAAGGGCTTGAGGAATGATCTAGGCTCCCCTCCACAAACACAACTCTTTTAGTCTCTCTTCGGCAGAAAACGCAGCTCTTGCACGTGGCTCTTGCTTGGCGCCAATCCCCACCCGATATGCATCGCCACATAATGTACTTGTTCAGCAGATGCCCTCATCCAGAGCGACTTCAGTAAATAAGCAAATAGTATATGATGATTAAAATTATTATGTTCATGTTTTACCCTGAAGCAAGTAAAAGCTTTGCTGGAGGGTACAACACCAGGACCCCACTGGGGATTTAAACCTGCAAGCTTGGAGTTAGACTCCCAGCTCCGTAACCACTACACTTCACTGCTGCCCCTACCTACTGCCTTTAGTGTCTATACGCACTGGTGCCCTGGGGAACTGGTTTGTTGCATTGAGTAACATATTCATCACCGAAATGTCATGCCTAGTGGTCACACAGAAGTATGCCGTTTTAAGAATCGTAAAAATAAAAAATCACTGATGTATATTTTGCTAAATATGACTGCCCTGGCTCTCCGAGAACACATGAATAATCCCGCTAAAAACGCACGCTGACCTCATTGCATTATGACTTTCTTGGCACACACCCTTATCCGGAGAGACTTGCATATTTATACCTGGATATTTACTGAAGCAATTTGTACCTTGCACAAGGATGGCAGTGCCCCGTCTGGGATTCAAACCGGCAACTCTCCTGTTAGAAGCTACTGTGCCTTCCCTCGCATTTAATCAACGCCGCAGCCGTATCCCGGAATGCGCATTCATATGAAATCGGATGGAAACACCGCAGCGTATTATTTGAAATCAAGCTCCCGTCTTTGTCACAAGCCAAAGTGCACGGATGAAAGAGAGCTGCGACGAATCCCTCGCAGGAAACCGGAGCGACATCCCACGAGACATGGGGCCTTTGATCGCTTTTTTAAAAGAGGGACACATCACACACCAGGCGGCAGACTCGACTGCAGGGCTGTAACTCAACGTGCGGGCCTTCGCTCACACGTCACACTGAAGAATCATTAGCCTGAGTTAACTCACATCAACATGTGGTTATTGTCATCACCGAGTTACCACCGGTGGCTTCGCTGGGAAAATAGAGGAACGCTCTCCCCTGATCAATGTTAACTTGTAAAGATAACAAAAAAAGACAATTATATTGTACCAGGTTATATTAGTGCACTGAATGAATTTCAAGGCTCATACAGTAAAAAATAAAAATACAATAAAAAAATATATACATAGCAAATGTCTCCCAAGTGTGTTAGCTAACATGCTAGGAAATGTGCCCGTGCCCTAGTCACGCGGCCAGACGGCATGACTCCAAGGGCTAGAGTGTGATGACGGCCGTTCCCGTAGGGCATGCCATCGCAGGACAATAATGCCGCTCGCCTGCCAACGCAGCGATGTCACAGACGCAGGCGTTCGGCCGAACCCCAGCAGCTCCGCTGACTTCCGAATGAGACGCCACAGCTAACTTGACGGCGGGGCCGCCACCGATCACATGACCCCGCCTTTAAAGGAATCTCGAGCCGAGCGCGATCCCGAGTGCATTCGCTGGAATTACTCGACAGCCGAGGCGCGGCGTCTCAACCACTTCGCTCTCCTAAGGTTAGGGGATGGCGCCGAGCGTTACCTCCCCGGCTTAAGATGTCTCAGAGATCGTTAGTGCGAATAAGCGGTTCAGAATCGAAAGGGAATTCAGCAAGGGACCACCGGCGCCGCAGCCTCCCTTGCATAATCGTTATGAAATAGCAGAGAGATAATGCAAGGCCACAACATGCTTGTGCGATCGAATGGCAATCACCACGTGGCTCAACGTGCCGCAAGTAATGAAAAGAACACGATAAGTACCAAATCCATCTGGCCATTTATTGGTCACAAAGTAAAGTGTATTTTGTTATATATGTTTAAAATGCTGATGAATGCTTATTTATGGTCTCAATGGATGTCAAAATGCAGCAATTTAATTGACATTTTTTTCAACATTTTATTTTGGTAATATTTTGTTGCAATTTGTTCCACAACATGCTTGCTGTTTTGGGGGATAGCGCTTGACTGAGATTGACAGCACTTTGGGAAACTGATTGCAGTGGTTCATCATTTCTTTAAAATTATCTTTAATCATGCAGCACTCTTATGTTAATGAAGCAATGCTTGGTGACAATTTCCCTTTGATTCAGGGTCAGGTGTATTTAAAGGAATAGGCAATAAAGAACCCCCAGTACTGTATTATACATATGCTCATAAACACAATACCCCCCACCACAGATGTGGTAAATTCCATTCAAACCTCATATAAGACTGTTGATGGCTGATTCAGTAAATAACATTGCCATGGTTTTTTTGCACTCACAAATCTACATCAAAAACATGAATAAATTGCACAGTTTTGCAAAGGCCATGCAACAGGGCAGGACATTAACAAATGGAAGTGTTGCTGTACTTTAAGGTTTCAGTCAAAACAAAGGTTTCAATAACACGAAAGCAAGATCCCTTAGAACAACGATGGAATGGAATGCTGGGAGAATGGCCATTGCCACGCAAGATGCTGCTGAAATGACAGGCTTTTTTCAGTGACTATCTTTCCCCACTTAAAAGTAAAAATATATCCTAAAAGACTTGCAATGGATTGAATTTTAGGCATTTAGCAAGCTGCTCATAGCCAGAGCGACTTACAAAAAGTGCATTTAAACATGGTAAGATTAATCAAGGTTAGTGCAAGAGATCAGTGTAGTGACACTGCAATAGACATCATTGTTGGCAGCTGCACACTGTACCACAGCCTGGACCAGGATTACAAAGCAACCCCCACTATGCCGTATATACTCCCTGCACCATTGGTTTTGTTTGCAGAGGTTACATATAGTATGTGCATACTGCATTAGTAAAGTCCCCAAAGATCATTTAAATTTAGACAAAGCAGTCGCATTTTACAGAACGAGTATTGTCTTCACGCCTTGAAGCATGTTTAAAGCATTTATTGGCATGTCATAACATCTATATAAGTCATATCTAAGCAAGATAATTCCTTGTTTATACATTATGTTACAGGCTATGCTCAAATGTGACATAACACATGATGTCACCTGCCCCAAATCCCTGCACAAAGGCTTATTAATGGTTTGTAAAGATGTAACTGTGGTAATGAAGGTGTAATAAATGCTTTGGGAATATATACTGTACATTGTGCAAAGAGTGACCAACAAAACGGAACTATTATCTTTAAATCTGAAGACAGCACTTTGCATTAGTGAACTTTCATATTACCCCTCATCTTACAGATCCTATTTCATTCAGACAGTTATTTTATAAAGTGTAGAGTGTAGAAATGTTGCATCTGGATCTGCTGTTGCATCTGGATCTACTGTTGCATCACAGCCAAATCAGCATCAATGAGCACTTAGAACAATTTCATTGAAAAGTTGAGTTTGCTGAAACTCTGTACAAGCACAACTTTACAGAAAGACAGAACTAATTAACTTCTCATTTTGGAGACAAGATAATCCTGAGAAGGCCAGCTTTGTTACCTAAGCAACAAAATCAGCCTTACATATTTAAAGTTTGTCTCCCCTCCTCTCTCCACTTCTATATTTTGTACTTTATGTTACTAGCATATTCACTATGGCCCCTAACTTTTAATTAAATGATATGATACAACCTAGTAATATATGTAAAAAAGCTAAGCAGGGTGTACACTTATCAATCTAAGTTATTCTAGTTTTTTATTTTGAATGAATGTTCACTTGGAAGTTGTAGGGTAAAATGTGTAAATAAAGGTGGAAAAAGTCTGATTTAATATGTGTTCATTTCAGGCTGTAAGGCAACAAAGGGTGACATTTTTAACACAGGATATAGACTTTAAAGGGGCACTGTATATACAGTATACTGTGTGTGTTGTGATACGCAATCATATTTGTACGCCCACCTCATTGCCACAAAGTCCTCTTTCAATTCGGGGAGGACAGATTAGTTTATGCTTCTTTTCACAGTCCTGCTCTACACAGGACTACACGTCATGCAATGTTGGGGCAGGTACCCACATGCCAAGAGGAGTTTCTCTTGAATGTTGAGGCAGGGAGAACCCTGCCAATGGAAATCCTCCCTCCCGAGGCAACAACAACAGCCAATAATACAGCGCCTTGCTGCCAGCACAACAGCAACAGCCAATAATACAGCACCTTGCTGCCAGCCACAGTCGGTACTAGTATTTGACAGTTAGTGTAGTCACGGTCAGTCACTGTATCGGTACAGTCAGTATTTGATTCCAGACCGTGAGGCAAGGCACTAAACTAAGAGCAATTGCTTTTGTAGGACATGCCACCCAACAGCTAGGCTTGTTTAACGATAAGAAATATGACTTTTTATAGGGAGCTCATACACAATGAGCACAATGAGCTGGCTCATCGATTTGGCCTGTAGACTTATCCGATACAAGAAATACGAGCACACCGGAGTGTCATAATACATGTATGCGTATACGTTTACGAGGCACAGAGCCGTGGATTGATAGAGAGGGTCTTTGAGCACACAGTGTACAAGTGCTGAGTTTACATTCAGATAATCAGGCCCATGCTGAGACTGTCAAAGTAATAGAAGTGGGACATCATATCTTGTGCACAATGGAATGCCCCCAGGGGCATTACTTCAAATTGTGTGCATAGCACAGCAAAAATGAGGACTCTTTCACTATAACCACAAAACACAAGGCAAGGTGCAAGCATGTTCAACTCCTTCTGTCTTCCTTTGTTTGGTTTATAATGGAATAGTAGCAGCACTAACACGCTCAACCAGGGACGCTTTTATCTTTCATTTTTAAACGTCATTTTACTTCTTCGTCAGAACCTTCACTTCTTAAAAACAAATCATAAGGGGTTTATTGTCTGGAAAACCATTGGCACAAAGGTAGAAAATAAAGCAAAGCATGTGACACATTCCTTTGTTTGTATTTACAACCAAGAAAGCAAAATTCAAACCAAATGAGTTCATTTTGAAGAAGGAATAAACCAAACAATTGCAAATGAAAAGCAGCTAAAGAGTGGCAAAATGAGAGGTTTGGCTTAGCCCAGCATGCATTGCAAGCCCACATCTTCCTTGTGTGGCTTTCAAATGTACTCTCCTGCTCGGAGCAGGAAGTTGAAATTGTTGATATTAATTGCTAATTGTTAATAGTCGATATACAGTGCCGTGAAAAAGTATTTGCCCCCCTCCTGATTTCCTCTATTCTTGCATATTTGTCAAACTTAATGGTTTCAGATCTTCATACAAAATGTAATATAAGACAAGGAGAACCCTAGTAAACACAAAATACAGTTTTTAAATGATTATTTCATTTATTGTAGGAAAAAAGTTATCCAACACCCATATCACCCATGTGAAAAAGTAATTGCCCCCTGAACTTAATAACTGGTTGTGCCACCCTTAGCGGCAACAACTGCAATCAAACATTTGCGATAACTGGCAATGAGTCTTTTACATCGCTGTGGAGGAATTTGGGCCCACTCTTCTTTGCAGAATTGTTTTAATTCAGCCACATTTGGGGGTTTTCGAGCATGAACTGCCTGTTTAAGGTCATGCCACAGCATCTCAATCGGATTTAAGTCCGGGCTTTGACTAGGCCACTGCAAAACCTTCATTTTGTTTCTCTTGAGCCATTCAGAGGTGGACTTGCTGGTGTGTTTCGGATCATTGTCCTGCTGCATAACCCAAGTGCGCTTGAGCTTGAGGTCACGAACTGATGGCCGGACATTCTCCTTCAGGATTTTCTGGTAGAGAGCAGAATTCATGGTTCCATCAATTACGGCAAGTCGTCCGGGTCCTGAAGCAGCAAAGCAGCCCCAGACTATCACACTACCACCTCCATGTTTGACTGTTGGTATGATGTTTTTATTATAGAATGCTGTGTTAGTTTTATGCCAGATGTAACGGGACCCACATCTTCCAAAAAGTTCCACTTTTGACTCGTCAGTCCACAGAATATTTCCCCAAAAGTTTGGGGGGTCATCAAGATGTTTTTTGGCAAATGTGAGATGAGCCTTTGTGTTCTTTTTGGTCAGCAGTGGTTTTCGCCTTGGCACTCTCCCATGGATGCCATTTTTGCCCAGTCTCTTTCTTATTGTGGAATCATGAACACTGACATTAACTGAGGCAAGTGAGGCCTGCAGTTCTTTAGATGTTCGTCTGGGGTCTTTTGTGACCTCCTGGATGAGTCGTCGATGCGCTCTTGGAGTAATTTTGGTAGGCCGGCCACTCCTAGGAAGGTTCACCACTGTTCCAAGTTTTCTCCATTTGTAGATAATGGCTCTCACCGTGGTTCGCTGGAGTCCCAAAGCCTTAGAAATGGCTTTGTAACCCTTTCCAGACTGATAGATGTCAATGACTTTGTTTCTCATCTGTTCTTGAATTTCTTTAGATCGCGGCATCATGTGCTGCTTTTTGAGATCTTTTAGCCTACTTCACTTTGTCAGACAGGTTCTATTTAAGTGATTTCTAGATTTAACAGGTCTGGCAGTAATCAGGCCTGGGTGCGGCTTGTGAAACTGAACTCAGCTTTTTAAAAAATGTGGTTAATCGGTTGATTTATTAAGGGGGCAATTACTTTTTCACATAGGGCCAGGTAGGTTGGATAGCTTTTTTTTCCTTAATAAATGAAATCATCATTTAAAAACTGCATTTTGTATTCACTCAGGTTATCTTTGTCTAATATTAAAATTTGTTTGATGATCTGAAACATTTAAATGTGACAAATATGCAAAAAAAGAAGAAATCAGGAAGGGGGCAAATACTTTTTCACGGCACTGTATATATATATAGATATGTTGATATATTGTATTTTCATTCGGGATTCAAAAGAAGGGATAGTGAGTGATGGGATGACTGCTCTGTTGTTCTTTATGAAAAACTTGGTTGTAGAACAAGCACTGTGATCCCTGATAATTGAAATGAATTTCCAATTTGTTGAAACAGTAAGAGGCCGTCAGGCAGGCAGAGGGGGCCCTGGGAGAGAATTGCATTGTTTACACAAATGTGGCATAAAAGACCCCCGTCCTCACCTCCCCTAGGTTTGAATCTAATTGCCAGATGCGCAAAGCAGCCGCACCCCGTGAAGGGAAAGTGCTTTGGTCGCACATTAAGGAAAAAAAGAACAGTGACAAAGGACACACTTAACTACAGAAGTGTGGAATTTCTGCACTCATTTCATCCCCTATTGTAGCAGTTCGGATGGAAGTCTCAGACTTAGCCGGGACGCTAGGTTTTTGGGATTACATTTTTTTTACATTTTTACATTTTTAGGCATTTAGCAGACGCTCTTATCCAGAGCGACTTACACAGTTTACATTTTCTTTACATACAATCCACTTATACAGCTGGATATTTTACTGAAGCAATTCAGGTTAAGTACCTTGCTCAAGGGTACAACGGCAGTGCCCCCACCTGGGAATTGAACCAGCGACTTCTGAGTTACAAGTCCAGTTCCCTAACCATTATACTACACTGCCACCGGATTGATAAGAGCGTTACGTGAGGAGAATCCATGCATGGACTAGCACTTCGTTTCATCAGCCATTGTCTGCCTGATTGGCCCGTGATCAACAGGAATGATTACACGAAGGCGGGAAAAAACACAACCGTCAGGCTTAAGCCACAAAGCCTCCCCTCGGTGCGCCACTCCCTCTATCCAGGAGGAGGGGCAGAAACGAGGGACAGAGAGAGCGAGTTTGAAAGAGAGTGGCTCACACATGGGCAGATTACAGGGGACACAATCCCGAAGATTAACATAATCTTCTGTCCTTTGTCCCCCGCAAAATGTTTTCATACCATGCCTTTTATCTGTGGAAGAAGGGACGCAGACCTCTTCATTCGGCGACAGTGGGTTGCTCTCTGTGTGGCTTCTGGGTAATCGCTACCAGCGTCAGGCCTTTTCTCTTTCTCTCCTCAAGCCTATGGTCTTCTTAGGGGGCAACAAGGGATTTTCCCCTCATCCCCTGTCTATGATTCCCAGCCAAGGCTGGGCAACTCCAACCATCTGTTCGCGCGGGGAAGATCAAAACCCACCCGATGCTCGGCAGTGCCAGCAGTCATATTGGCAGCTTTAGCTCCGACAGGTGACCGCATTCATTACGGCGTACGCCACTAGAAAAATTGAGGAATTTATTCAGCGGCTGCATCAGAATTTGCCACCACCCCTATTTTAAAAAACATGGCCCCACGGTGCCAGCCCGACACTCTCTGTTCCTCATTCGCACGTGGTACTGAGGCTCTGGCTGAGACTGGATGATTGTGGGTTAGCAGGGTATACACAACCAAAAATGGCAGGTGATTTGTCTTGATATAAAAATAAATGTGCACTTTTTTTATTCCTAATAATTATTATTATTACAATGCCTTTTTATGTATCTC
This sequence comes from Aldrovandia affinis, assembly GCA_029706075.1. Lineage (NCBI taxonomy): Eukaryota > Metazoa > Chordata > Actinopteri > Notacanthiformes > Halosauridae > Aldrovandia > Aldrovandia affinis. The sequence continues at coordinate 7,559 of JAINUG010000666.1, read as the reverse complement.
AAACTGAAAGCACTTTACAACAAATACATATGTGTAGTGCAAAAGTGCATGTTAAAATGTACAAATAAAATGTATATGCACAATAAAACAACAACAAATACAATCAACAGATATCGATAGAATGGATAATGAAGTAATTAAATTAATAAGGAGTGATGTGTTACAAGCCAGATTAAATGGGTGTGTTTTCAAGGCTGATTTAAAACTGGCACGTTGGCCAGAAAGCCTTGCCCCCTAGGTGTGGGATTTCTCCATACAGGCCTATCTGATTATGTGGCTTGTCATTACAGTACATTGAGTGGAGGTTATATGATCACTCTTGTGAGTGCCACTCAGTTGTAAAAGCATCGAGATCATCATTAGATTAAAATGAACGCTCTGTTTATTAACCTGAGTAACACAGGGAAAAGTGCTAGGAGCTGTAATCCCTTCTCTCTCCACCGGCCTCCTTAAATGAATCTCTCTAAGCTTGTTGGCGCGCAGAAATAACATCTAGTAATGCCCTGTCAGAGCCTTACATATTTCATGGAATCTTTTTCGGATGTCAGAACAATACGGAAATCGCTTGAATCATGTTGTGACTGGGTAGCTTTAAGAGGCATGCCCTTAATCTCTTTTTCCCAGGGAGTGTAGCAAGTCTGGTGAAAACCTCTACTGCTAACATGTGTTTAAACCCAGCGCCGGGGGATAGGGCCAATCCCACTCCTGAAAGAACAGAGCGAGCTTACCCTCCTCCATCTCTCCTGGTGGTCATTCAGCGGGAAGTCAAAGGTTCTCCTCCCGAGGCCCAAACAAGGAGATCAATGGAGCTCAACCGTCCTCGGAGATATAGATAAATACATGAATGAAAACAAAATGGACGTGCTTCGTGGCAGCTGCGTATTCTGGAACTGTACCGTTGCTTTGCATTTGACCACAGATGTTTCCCCCTCCACCCCAGCTGATGAGGCTAGTATGCCACTGATTGCTCCTGTCATGGGTGCTTTGTCTTACACAAGCTGCGCTGCTCCAACAAACAGTGTGTGGGAGAAGTGGGGGGGGGGGCATCAAAGGCCAGGCAGATAGACTCACATCAGTGGATTAAGGTCCTCTGCATGACAAAGTAGCTACCTAGGGTGGTATTAACTTAATATGTGAAAGAATGTTATTGAGGAGGAATAAAGGCCCAAAACTCTGTCATTCTCTTCGTAATGTCCTAATCCAACGCCTGACACAGAGGCCTTGGGCCAGAGTTAACGTGAATCAGAGAGGTGCACATCTGAAGGCCTTGTCCTTAAACCTACTTAAACTTTCCCTAAACTCAATTATTGTCCCTGAGAGACCAAGATGGCATATTAAGTTTGGTGTAAGGAGATTTGTTCCCCTACACCCCCACCACTCAAAAAAAGAAGTCCCACTGCTAAGGCATGGAGGTGTCACCACCTCAAACGAGATTCCAGTTAAACAGATTAAACAGGCCACAACGTTAGAATGGAATGAAGACAGGATTCATCTTATTTTCAGAAGCACCCCCTTAACTGCTAAGCAGTAGTACGACCATGGCAGATCTGAGACTGGGCTTAGGCATACATTTCTCTCTAACCCTTCACAAAGCTGTGGCCCACAGTGAACCTGGGAAGAGCTTAATTCTTCATAGCGCGATGGAAGTGAATGGGTAACAAATATTTTTTATTTCTAATTGAATCAATTAGGACAGCACCAAACCACATTTTGCACTTTCTGAGCATGTCTGAGTGAAGTGAAATTAAGGAATGCGAAGCCTCACAGTTCAATTTCTTTTGACATTTACGTAGATGCAAGTTGCAGCCACAAATGATCTGTTTTGTGTCATTTTGATAGGACTCATCGCACTGCTGTAGCGGACTATGCTGAAACATAGATTTGCTGTACAAAGATAGTGAAAAAAATGGTGTGGGCCACATTTTCTTGCCATGGTTCGGGTGCACTCATACCTAGGCAAGGTCGATATCAGTCATTACTTAATGTTCATCTTCACCACATCTTAAATCATTTATTTCCTGCAAAGAGGATGTCGAGATGACAATGCCCCCATCCACAGAGTACAAGTAGTGGTTTGAGAAGCGTGTTGTCCATATGTCATGGCATTCTCAGTCACCAGACTTGAACACAATTAACATTTAAGGGATATTCTGGAGTGATACCATGACTCTACGCCACGCTACGAAAAGGCAATACTGACCACACCTGGTGGCCCAACACCCTATTAACTGGCTTGATATTTAAATGTTCTGTTCATTACCTGCACCATACAAATTCATATTTATCTAACACATTTGCCTTGTTTCAAGCTGTCATGAGCTGATTATGGGTACATCTTCATGACATATATTGATCACGTGGTAATTTACTGCTATCCTCGGCACAGTCAGCACCTGTGCTGCCTTTGGATGCTGTATAATTCACAGATAGATTGGCCCCCACAATACCAGGTCAAAACAACTGCAAGGAATTTGCCATTTGAAATCTCTCTCAATGTGCATACAGTCTACAATAACTTTTAAGCAGATGCGCTTGTGCCGTGATTGTGCATCAACATTGCTTCGAGTGCATAGCAGTGCATTGCACAATATTTTAAAATCGACAGGTTATGATCTCATGCCTTCTGGGGGCATATTACCAGCTGCCCAAGTTATAGTTTTATGTCATTTTAACCTCCATGAAACCTAGTGGAGTACTCTTAATTTGTTAAACACAAAAGACGTCTATATTATATTTATGTCATCCACTGCAGACATGCATCTGTTAATAAAAATAATAAAAATAAAATATATATATATATAGTATATATATATATATCTCATCTCATCTTCAGCCGCTTATTCCTAGTTAGGGTCGCGGGGGGGCTGGAGCCTATCCCAGCATGCATTGGGGCGAGAGGCAGGAATACACCCTGGACAGGTCGCCAATCCATCGCAGGGCACTACATACACCATTCACTCACACACTCATACCTACGGGCAATTTAGACTCTCCAATTAGCATGTCTTTGGCTGTGGGAAGAAACATGTCTTTGGACTGTGGGAAGAAACCGAAAGGCCCCGGCCTGGATTCGAACCCGAGACCTTCTTGGTGAGGCAAACCCACTGCACCACCGTGCCGCCATAAATAAATATAATATATAGAAATAAATAATAATAAATGCAACAAATGGGAGATATGACCCACTATGACCTCACAACAATCTTCAAACTGGATACAACAAGGACCGCCATGCAGAGCTGCAGTAAGTGGTTTGAGTATATGGGGTTTCTCTTCACATTCTTAAAGCCCCAGCTTCAACCCAGCTAGCATAAGGACAACTGGGCTTCCTTGAACAGACAAGATGGAAAGGGCATTAGATGCATGGATTTCCCATCAAACCCTTGACAGCTTGTTTGTATTTGCTCTAAGTCGTCTCAAGGGTGATCCTTGTTGGATGGTATCTACATTTTTATAAAATGGTCAACCAGACTTCCTGGCAGTCATGATAAACCATGGTTAAATATAATGTTTGTCTTTTCGAAATCATTGATCCTTTCACCGATGTAAACATCCTAGATATGAAATATTGTAGGCTGGCAATCATAATGAAAACTGAGACTTTTAAAAATCTCATTCAGCTGCCTCGGTACAATGTCCAGATCCTAAAACTGGGCTGTCCAGTGTTTCACTTATTGGTGTGTAGACACCAACGAATGGTGAAATGAATACGATTCTGGATCCTAGCAATCAGGAATGGAACTCTCGTTGCTTAACTCTCTGTGAAATAACTTTGCTAGAAGAAGAATACACCTTATAGTCCGTGTCATGTTGCCATGGTATTAAAGTAAGCCAGCAACCCAGAAACAGAAGGAAAATAACAACCAAATGATGACTCAGGAGCATAGAGAATAAACGAAAACAACTTGGAGGACTTCAAACCATGAGTAGGAGGAGCTGGTAAAGAACTTAAGCCTACCACGTACTCATTGCACACCATCAACCATCAAACTTGATGTCCAGCTTCAGATTCCAGCTGTGCTGGAATGCAGAAGTACAAATGCTGCTGTGGTCTGAAACACATTTTAGTCTGCATTTATTGTATGCCATTTTTAGAGTGTGTTTTTAAGATGCTCATGCTGGAAAAAACAAAATTATGTAATTGTTGGCAACAATACAACAATTGTTTAGGTCCTGTAACTGCACAAAATGGAGGAATATCTTATCAATGAAGTGGATAAATATTTTCGAGTAATATGGTTTATAAAGACACCAGAAAGATGCGTGGTCGGCTTTAATCTGACGCCTAGAAGACTCGGCCAATTAACAAAAAAGCTCAGTCACTAGGGGAACATGTGAATGCACAGGGTATCCCAGCATTCACCACTCTCAAAACCATCTTTAATGTGTTGCATTACAGCAGCCTCATCTTAAGGCAAATGGATGGGATGAAAACACCTTCAGTGATCATGATTCCTTAGTAATGATCAGGGCCTCGCTAGGATTTGAATACATTCTAAGATTTTAACACAATTGGTTTAGTTCATTTAAAAACGTATTTGCCGTAAACATCACCTTGCTTTCATTCTCAATACATGGGGAATGCTGGAGTGTACAAAGGGCATTGTGATCAAAAGAACCGGAGCTCACCAAGAGAGATTTGGGTCTTACAACGCCCCTGCGTCAAACGCAGTCAATAATATACCAAAAAATGAAATTAATTTGCCAAAAAGAAGTCTGGGGCTTATTAAAAAAAGATTTGGGGCTACAGCCCAATAGCCATGGCCCCATGGTAATGATTACAAACACAAAAGTGATGTGGGAGATGAAAATCCTCCTGGACAGGTGTACTGATATACAAATCTCTTACTTTCCATCACATTCCTTTCCTCTTACCAGCAAAATGAAAGATCTATAAAGATGTTGCCAATAAAGTCTGCAGTATCCCACGATTTATTTCTATTGGTGGATTCTAAAGTTGTTGTGCATAAAGAAACAGACAACAACTTTCTCACAGGACACTTTGACACTGGGAGAGGACAACCCTGACTCTGTATCTGTGCTGACCAGATTGCACACACAATTTATTTCACCACAATGCTCCTTCTCACATCCATTGTGCAGAGTGCTGAGACCCTGGAGCGCAGAACTGTCCACAACATTAATAATCACCTTAATTGAAATCTGCTAATTAGCTTCTCGAAGCTCATCGGAGCCCGGGAGCGGTTCTTGCGCCTAGACCACTGAGCTGGTGCTTTCAATCCAAAGACATCTTGAAGCGCAAAATTATCCCCCTGGGTTGTCCGCCCCCAACCTGCAGTGGCCAAAACAGGTGAAGGGGGGCTTGTGTGCTAACGAGAGGGAGCAGACAGTGTAATCCAAATCCTGATGACATTTCCTGTCAGGGAGAGTAAGGCTTATTCAGCACCCATGGGCCCTGTGGTCTGGAGAGAGGCATACCTCTGCAGAAAATCATCAGAAAACCCCATGTTGGAAAAAAAAGGGAAAGACTGATACCGCTGATCCTCATTTTGAGGAAGCTGTCCAAGATTTGCCCGGTGGAATGGAATGTCACCTACGGGTGGTGTCCTTGGAGCAGGAGAATGCCTTCAAACTGGATTTAATCTGTCATGGTACAACAAGACCCTGGTCTTGTTGCTACATTGATTGAGAATGGCCAGCGGCTTGGTGAGCCAGTGAAAGTTAGGCTGATGTTCCCACAAATGTTCCCATGAATTCCCAACCAGTAAACCAATAACAAGCGTGCGAGAGTGCACGTGTGTGTCTGGGCGTGTATATTTGATAGCTCACCACTATCTAGCTGCTTACCGGTATCTAGCTCATTTTGAACAGTTGTTTTGAATATTGATTGATTGTTGTTGGACTGTTGTTGTTCTTTACAAAGTGATACCCTGAGCCAATCAGTGGAGGATGCCCCCCTTTTAAGTCTGGCTCCTCCTAAGATTTCTTTCTATTTGTTACACCTATGGATTTCTTTCCTTACCACTATAGCCCTACACTTGCTTTGTGGGCATTCAGGCCAGGGTCTGCTGTCAAGTGCATTGTGACAAATGTGCTCTACCAATACATTTGATTTGATATGGTTTGTGTGTGCACGTGTGAATTGTGAACACATTGGACGCAAGGACCCAGGCTGCCCAATGACCACATGATGTTTCTCATACAATTAAAAAATAAAATTCCTATTTGTAACTGCAATTTGGTGCGTCCCTTTTGCTGTAACATCCTCCATAAATTAAGAAGGCTGCAGTCCAGCGTGCACCCGAGCTGCCGCAGCTACTGTGCCTAAATAAAACAACAGCGGAGCTGACACAGTGTCTAACGTTATTTAATGTCACTCTCCTCTTTGTTTAACACTGCGGGAAGGTGGCAGCGTACCCAGGCAGTGGTTATTATTAGCTAAGTTCAGTGTCCTTGATTTTGATTTGTCCTTTCATTTGGTTTTCATTGTGATTGTGCAAGTGCAGACATTTCCCTTGCATTTTCTTAACCCAAATTTGTTTCATTGCCTCTGAGAGTGTTCAGTTCTTCTGGTCATATTCAATCATCCTTTTGTTCAGGCCTCAAAAACTGAACACGTTGTTCTTTGAAAGGACATTTACATGCATCTTAATGTACTACTCATTTGACAGTTCAGTTTTAAAATATTAAGAGTACATATGCAAATTGATTTAAACAGATAAAAATGTGATTGCCGCTTAGGGACTAAAATATGCATAATATGCATAACTATGCTTCGTTTTGTTCATTAAGAAGTTTGTTGGTCATTAACAAGTAAACAGTATAAAAACCTCCAAAGAATCATACAATAAACTGATTGAGTTATACACTTTGTGGGATACCTTTTTAAAAATATCAGTAAAAATGAATAATATTAAAAAGATACAATACAGTATATTGAAAATTATGATACTGGGTTCTATGATTATCATACCGTGAAAATGTCATATTGTCCCATCCCTAGGTTAAAGTACTCCATATAAATACTTGTATTAATATTTCAGGTATTTGGTGGAAATATATATTCTTACGAGTTTAATGATGATTAAGGAGTTCAACATTTTAGCAGATGTCAGACATACACTATATGGCCAAAAGTCAGTGGACACCTGACCATCACACCTACACTATATGGCCAAAAGTCAGTGGACACTGTCGTGGAAATTCTACTATTCAAAGGGAGCGAGACTGTGTTCTCAAAGTTCAAATAATGTTTTATTACTGTTTCGAAACAGGGGAGCAGTCTAACACTCTCGCATGAAGAATGTCAGAGTATCTCCCCCGAGATAAAAGAAATACAACAGTATATATCTTTTACATTCGAGGTGACCATCGCTCGTTGGAGTTTCACCCATTGGTCATGGTTGAAACCCCTCCTTTATTGATGGGTCCAGACACATGTTTTACCCTCCCAACATACACATTTCTTGCATACATTAGGATGGGGAAACTCTCACCCATCACCCAGTATCAACTTTACATCCATGTTATTATGATTTATACAGCACAATAATTAAATTCATTCCCAAAGAACCGACCTTGACATTTCCTGCTCCCCA
>JAINUG010000665.1:0-85347 GCA_029706075.1 Aldrovandia affinis | reverse complement strand
AAGGACATCGAAATTGCCTGGTAAACTCTTAAAAAGAAAAGTTTTTGCGATTAGACGCTTTCAAAACATAAACGGCTCCTGTTTCAAAAATTACAGCATGTATAAACATTCTGTAAAAAAGGCGTGTTAATAGAGGTAGTCCTCTCCCGTTTAGAGTTTGAATGGTGTCGATATGATGTAAAATGAAGGAGCTGTGATCAAATATAAACCGGCCAGTCTTATTTTTGTAATATATTTTTTTGACCTAACATGGGATTGAATGGGAGTTTGACACAGCGTCCTCTGTCCTTATGGACTCTTTTGGCCCATTGACAATGCATGGGAAATTGGGAAAAAGGGCCAAATTAGAAATACTGTCTTTGTACTCTCTGGACTTTTGGGCCCTTTATTCAAAAACCGTGAGGCCTATTTCAATGGAATTTACATTGGATGAGAGAGGACAAAAATGCCTACATTTTGGTGCATAAATGGGCCTGTACAATGGAAGGGTGTGGGAGTTACATGATAATGTTTGGAAGATTTCTTTATTAAAAAATGTCAGATTCCACTTTACATTGAAGTCAATGGACACAGCTAGAGTGGGTGACGTCACAATGGCCTCTAGCTTGACCAGGTGCAAATTTTATCAAAAATCTCCCAAACATTATCGTCTAACTCCCACACCTTACACTCTGCACAATTTATACACCAAAACGTAGGCATTTTTGTCCTCTCTCGTCAATGTTACTTCCATTGAAATAGGACGCACGGTTTCTGAAAAAATCGCCCATAAGGACAGAGGACGCTGTGTCAAACTCCCATTCAATCCCATGTTAGGTCAAAAAAATATATTACAAAAATAAGACTGGCCGGTTTATATTTGATCACAGCTCCTTCATTTTACATCATATCGACACCATTCAAACTCTAAACGGGAGAGGACTACCTCTATTAACACGCCTTTTTTACAGAATGTTTATACATGCTGTAATTTTGAAACAGGAGCCGTTTATGTTTTGAAAGCGTCTAATCGCAAAAAACTTTTCTTTTTAAGAGTTTACCAGGCAATTTCGATGTCCTTACAACTCCTTCATTTTACATCATATCGACACCATTCAAACTCTAAACGGGAGAGGACTACCTCTATTAACACGCCTTTTTTACAGAATGTTTATACATGCTGTAATTTTTGAAACAGGAGCCGTTTATGTTTTGAAAGCGTCTAATCGCAAAAAACTTTTCTTTTAAGAGTTTACCAGGCAATTTCGATGTCCTTACAACTCCTTCATTTTACATCATATCGACACCATTCAAACACTAAACGGGAGAGGACTACCTCTATTAAGACGCCTTTTACAGAATGTATATATATGCTTTACTTTTTAAAAACAGAGCCGTTTCTATCGGCCTGATATGCATTGCAGAAGAACCGGTTGCTAAGCAACGCTAACTTTACAGAAAAAGTCAAACTGCTTCGTTCCGACATGTTTTACACAACTTTCTGGACCGATTTGAATGGGGAAAAAGGGCCTAGTTATTGAGCGGGGGGATCACAGCGAATACCTAGCGAAGTTTTACACTGGTTTATCCGCTAGATTTATCGCTACGTAACAAAAAATGTCACACGCAATGCTAGCGCGACCATTGTTTTTAATGGGTAGCATCCTAGCAACGTTTCAGAGTTCATTTACACAAATTTCTGGACCGATTTGAACGGGAAAAAGGCCTGAGTTATTGAGGCGGCTATCACAGCGAATACCTAGCGAAGTTTTACAATGGTTACACCACTAGATTTATCGCGACGTTACAAAATGTCACCGCAATGCTAGCGCGACCATTGTTTTCAATGGGTAGCATCCTAGCATGTTTTTCGAGTTCATTTACACAAATTTCTCGACCGATTTGAACGGGGAAAAGGCCTAGTTATTGAGGCGGCTATCACAGCGAATACCTAGCGAAGTTTTACAATGGTTACACCGCTAGATTTGCCACTGCATTAAAATCAGTCGAGAAATTTGTGTAAATGAACTCTGAAACGTTGCTAGGATGCTACCCATTAAAAACAATGGTCGCGCTAGCATTAGGTGACATTTTTGTTACGTAGCGATAAATCTAGCGGATAAACCAGTGTAAAACTTCGCAATGTCTTCGCTGTGATACCCGCCTCAATAACTAGGCCTTTTTCCCCGTTCAAATCGGTCGAGAAATGTGTGTAAATGAACTCTGAAACGTTGCTAGGATGCTACCCATTAAAAACAATGGTCGCGCTAGCATTGCGGTGACATTTTGTTACGTAGCGATAAATCTAGCGGATAAACCAGTGTAAAACTTCGCTAGGTATTCGCTGTGATCCCCACCTCAATAACTAGGCCCTTTTCCCCGTTCAAATCGGTCCAGAAAGTTGTGTAAAACATGTCGGAACGAAGCAGTTTGACTTTTTTCTGTAAAGTTAAGCCGTTGCTTAGCAACCGGTCCTTCTGCAATGCATATCAAGCGGATTTGAAACGGCTCTGTTTTAAAAAGTAAAGCATATATAAACATTCTGTAAAAAAGGCGTCTTAATAGAGGTAGTCCTCTCCCTTTTAGAGTTGAATGGTGTCAGTATGATTTAAAATGAAGGAGTTGTAAGACATCGAAATCGCCTGGTAAACTCTTTAAAAAAATGTTTTTTTGCGATTAGACGCTTTCAAAACATAAACGGCTCCTGTTTCAAAACTACAGCATTTATAAACATTCTGTAAAAAAGGCGTCTTATGGTGCGTTCCAAGCAACTCGTAACTCGTGTTTTTCCCACCTAAAGTCACGACTTACGACTTCGTAGCGTTCCAGGGCAAAGTCACGGATTCTGACGTAACTTGCCCAGGAACCAATAGAAACATAAACAACCAAAATGGCGGACCGTGCGACCTTTTTGATGATTTATAATCAATTCTACAGTCAAAGGTGCCGGCAGATTGCTCATTTTTACAGAACGGAGGAGGAGAGACTGCGCATAAGGTAACAAAGAACTAAATACATTTTATTTCACGTTATTTGTATGTTTGGAAAACCCGTAACTTCCCACTCATGAACTCGTACTGGAGGGAGCTACAATGGTAATAAATTGTATATTACATCATTTTATTTATTGACATGATCAATATTTTGCCGTTTGCACAGTCATGTTTAGCCCCTTTTCGGGGGCTAGGTCAAGTTCAGGTTTACCGTAGTAGCTAATGATATCTAGCTAGCTAGCACTAGCTATTTCTTATCGTGCCATATTTCATACACATCAGATTGCAGTACATAATCGTGTGTATGTAATTTTGATTACAACGTGCAAATTTACTTAATGTTGCCCTAAAGTTATCTTTTGTCGATTTCTTACCATTCACAAGAACCTCAGTTACTGTAGATGCCATATTCGTTTTGATGCTGTGTGACGCTGTGTGACGTCAAAGTCGTGAGTTGGGAGTACATCGATCTCGTACGAGTTCACAGGTGGGAAGTTACGAGTTTGACTACGCGTTCCGCGTCATTTTACGCGTAGAAGTGGGAAAAACACGAGTTACGAGTTGCTTGGAACGCACCATTAATAGAGGTAGTCCTCTCCCGTTTAGAGTTTGAATGGTGTTGATATGATTTAAAACGAAGGAGCTGTGATCAAATATAAATCGGCCAGTTTTATTTTTGAAGCCGTTTTCAAAACATAAACGGCTCCTGTTTCAAAACTACAGCAGTTATAAACATTCTGTAAAAAAGGCGTCTTAATAGAGGTAGTCCTCTCCCGTTTAGAGTTTGAATGGTGTCGATATGATTTAAAACGAAGGAGCTGTGATCAAATATAAATCGGCCAGTCTTATTTTTGTAATATATTTTTTTGACCTAACATGGGATTGAATGGGAGTTTGACACAGCGTCCTCTGTCCTTCTGGGCGATTTTTCAGAAACCGTGCGTCCTATTTCAATGGAAGTAACATTGGACGAGAGAGGACAAAAATGCCTACGTTTTGGTGTATAAATTGTGCCGGTAGAGTGTAAGGTGGGGAGTTAGACGATAATGTTTGGGAGATTTTTTAAAAATTTGCCCCTGGTCAAGCTAGAGGCCATTGTGACGTCACCCACTCTAGCTGTGTCCATTGACTTCAATGTAAAGTGGAATCTGACATTTTTTAATAAAGAAATCTTCCAAACATTATCATGTAACTCCTACACCCTTCCATTGTACAGCCCAATTTATGCACCAAAATGTAGGCATTTTTGTCCTCTCTCATCCAATGTAAATTCCATTGAAATAGGCCTCACGGTTTTTGAATAAAGGGCCCAAAAGGCCAGAGAGTACAAAGACAGTATTTCTAATTTGGCATCGTCGAAAACGCGTCAGGCACGATCGCTAAGAAAAGTAATAGCACTAACATTGCTGTTTTTACTTGATATAATTACACAGAATCTGTATTCTTTTATTTGTTATTTTATTATGTACATGCGTTTTATTAATTTATTTTAATGGGCTAATGTATTCACCGGGAAACTCGGAGTCCCTCCTTCTGTGACCCGATTTCCTGTCATATCGCCCTATATAACCTTGGGTTTTCCCCCTCTCTCTTTGCGGGAATGCCAAAAGTGAGAAGAGGTGGATCTGCGGTTTAACTCGTTAGAATACCGCATGAATAAACAATCAGAGAAAGAAATAAGTTGTCCGCCTCCTCACTGGACGAATCATTTTAAAAAAGAAACACAACGCAGAAAGACACCGGTCACACTTGGTGCCGTTCGACTCGTCCGATCCGTCGTCGCTTGTTGCTGCCGCCGTCTTCAGCCTGCCCCGCGCCAACCTGGGTATCACCGTTAGCTTGCTGGGCTAGTTGTGCTACATGTGCTAGCTAGCTAACAGCCTACCTCGTTAAGTTGTGACAATTGTGTTCTGGGGGAAGGGTTGATGCCGTTCGACTTGTCCGATCCGTCGTCGCCTGGCCGCCGTGGACACCAGCCTGTTGCTGCGCCTTCTTCAGCCTGCCCCGCGCCAACCTGGGTATCAACGTTAGCTTGCTGGGCTAGTTGTGCTACATGTGCTAGCTAGCTAATAGCCTACCTCGTGGAGTTGTGACAATTGTGTGCGGGGGGGGAAGGGAGTTCGTTTTGATAAATTACAAATTGTACTGTTTATTTGTATAACTAATTATTTTTATTAATTATTACTTAATTATTTGTATATTAAGTATTACTTTCTGTGATCTTGGTAAAGGGAATTTAGAGCCATAGATGTTTTGACTGTGATTTAATTACTTTTATTTCGTTTTTGTGATTACACTGTTGAGACATGTCTAGCAGGGATATTTTCAGCATAGCTCCCAGTCCTTCCTCTAGTGGGCATAATGTAATTTATGGTGTGGGGAGGGGACAGTCAGTCTTGTCATTTGGATATGGGAGGGGTAGGCCTGTGTGTCCTGTTGACGTTACCTATGGCCGTGGGACTGATGAGTCAGTGTTATGTATGTCAGGTCCCTCTGCCAGTTCAACACCTATCGCACACCCGCCCCACCCGATTCCACAGACATCCCCCCAGGTTGTTACTACAGACATGTTAGGCAGTGTTATTACTGATTTAGCTAAGCATATTAGCGACAATATCGCTGCCACTTTTCACACCATGCACCTGCCCAGCAGTCCCCAGCCCCAGTCCCCAAGCAGCCAGAATGTGACTGTTGATCCCACACAGCTTAAAGTTGTAGTACAACAAGAATCCAGGCCCCCCCCTCTTTACAGAGGTGACCAATCTGAGCCGTTCTCCATTCATGAGTGGGAAGACATGATGAAGAGCTACATGAACAGGGTGGCCTGCAGCTCTGATAGTGAGAGATCTGACCTAATAATGAGTAGGCTGGCTGGTAGAGCAAGGGATGTGGTGAAAGTATCACTCCGCAGTTGTCCTAGGGTCAGTCCAGCTGAGCTTCCCACCACCATAGTCGACATTCTCAAGCGCAACTTCAGTGAGATCACATTCTCCAGCATGCCTATGAAGGACTTTTATGCGACTATGCCACGTGACTCTGAGAGTGTAATGGATTATTAGATTAGACTGAACAAAGCCATCGATGTTGCAGATGAGTGCCTCCGCAGGCGTGGCAAAGTGTTGAGGATCCCAGTGCTGAGGTTGTCATGATGTTTATCTGTCACTGCCCTGATCCCAGCCTAGCAGTGTATTTTCAGTTTAAGCCTGTGGAGTTGTGGACAGCAGCTGAAGTTCAGGAGAGATTGGATGGTCATGTGAGGAGTCTGAGGAGCACAGCTGCCTGTGCCCAGCATGCAGTTAACATCTCAACGTGCACGCATGAATCGACGGTCCCGGCTCCCCACTGTGGCATGCAGCACCAGCTTCCTGTCGTGGTAACCCCTCCACTTGTCTCTCCCACACCTGCCACTGCCTGTGCTCCTGTACCCAGTCAGCCCCAGCAACTCCCTGGGTGGGCCGCTCAGTCTCTCTCATCTCCCCCTGTGCCTACTGCTGATGCGAACGTCCAGCAGGTTGCCGCTCTGTTTGACAAGGTTCTGTCTCTTTGCACTGCATCACTGGCTAATGCAGGCCAAGCACCTCACCAGTCCCAGACCTACTCCCGCCAGCCCTGGGACTCTTCTCGCCGGCCAGGAGGCTATTCCAGAGGGCCTCAACATACCCGCGTCCAGCCCAGCTCTCCGTGCACAGTGTGTGGTGACAGTAGCCACACAACTTCTGCGCACTGCAGGCTATACAGGCTTTGTCTTAACTGCCATAAGCCTGGACACTTCAGAAATGAATGCCCTTTGTCCCCCCAGCACCCAGTTACGTCGGAGCGCTCTCCTTCTGATGCGGCTTTAAACTAGAGTGCCCGTGTGATGAGAGGGGTAGCAGGGGCAATAGTGATTTCACCCTCAGTGAAGGACCAAACATGCATTCGATTTATGCTCAGACCTGTAGTGCATTCCCTGGAGATAAGACAGTCATACTGACAGGCTCTCAGAGGGTAGAGGGGGCTAGTGAGTTGTTTTATGCCCCAGTTACAGTTAGTGGCCAGTCTGTGTTAAGGGGTATGCTAGATTCAGGCAGCATGTCTTGTACGCTCAGTGAAGGAGCGGAGGGTAAGCTCAGAGATGCTAGTGTTCTGCCCTGTCCCCAGCCAGTGCCGAGTAATGTCGTCCTCGTTGGCTGTGGTGGTCTTATGACAAAACCGAAGTGCATTTATGAACTGGATATTGATGTTTACGGCTTTAAGTTCGCTGTTCCAACCTTTGTTGTCCCAGGGCAAAGAGATGAGCTTATTGTAGGTAGCAATGTAATCAGACCTATCATTCAGAAGATGAAATCAACTGACAAGTATTGGGAACTTGTCTCCTCAAGTAATTCTGATCCTGATTGTGAGCAGTTCCTCCAGCTGCTGAGCTGTATCTCCCGGTGGTCGGGTCCAGAACTGCCAGATGTTGTGGGGACCGTGCAACTGAAACAGGCTGTCACTCTCCTTCCTCAGCGCGAGTATGTGGTTTGGGGGAAGTTGCCGAGCAGGTCTCCTATCTCACCAGGGAGCACCGTTATGGTGGAGCCAACTTCGGCACGCTCGACACCCAGAAATATTCTGGTGGGACGTGTTGTGACACCCATGTGGGGGGACCGCTGGATACCTGTCAAGGTGTTGAACCCAACACAGAGAGCCATAACACTGCGCCGAAATGCCAAAATAGCCGATGTTTTCCCCTGCCTGGCTGTGGAGGATTTGCCGATCACTCAGGGGCTGTGCAGGTCGCAGTGCGGCCTCTCCGACCCACCTACTGCGTCTCCACGGTCAGCTGGAGACCCCGTGCAGCTACTGAAGGACTGTGGCTTGGTGGACATCAATGTTGATGGCTGTGAAGTGTCTGAGAGTTGTAGGAGGAAGTTGGCTGAGCTTGTGCTTTCTTACCAAGATGTCTTCTCCAGAGATAAGCTTGACTGTGGAGAGGCGAAGGAGTTCGTCCACCGTATCCGCCTCTCTGATGACCGCCCCTTCCGTCTGCCTTATCGCCGTGTTCCTCCCGGCCACTACCAACAGCTGAGAGAGGTGCTGTCGGACATGGAGATGAAAGGCATCATCAGTAAATCGCTCAGTGAGTATGCCTCCCCTCTGGTGATGGTCTGGAAAAAGAACGGAGACCTGAGGATCTGCACGGACTTTCGATGGCTCAACGCCAAAACCATCAAGGACGCTCACCCGTTGCCCCATCAGGCGGACTGCCTTGCTGCCCTTGGAGGAAACGCCCTGTTTAGTACCATGGACTTGACATCAGGGTTCTACAACGTCCCGCTCCATGAGTCTGACAGGAAGTTCACAGCCTTCACAACACCCATGGGCTTGTATGAATATAATCGGCTCCCCAAGGTCTGTGCAACAGTCCAGCGTCCTTCATGCGCATGATGCTCAGCATCTTCGGCGACCTGAACTTTTCAGTCTCCTCTGCTACTTGGATGACCTACTGGTGTTTGCTCCGTCGGAGGAGGAAGCACTGAGGCGGCTGGAGGTGGTCTTTTCCAGACTCAGAGCCAACAACCTGAAGCTCTCACAGAAGAAGTGTAACTTCTTACGGAAGTCGGTGAGATTTCTTGGTCACATAGTTGATGCTAGTGGAGTCTCTGTTGACCAGGAGAAGGTTGCTGTCATCTCTGGCTTCCGGAAAGAGGATCTAATGGATGCTGATGGCTGCACACCCTCTCAGCAAAAAGTTAGATCTTTTCTCGGCATGGTGCTATACTATCAGCACTTCATCCCTGGTTGCTCAACTATCGCGAAACCACTCTTTGCCTTGACGGGAGGACAGAAGCGCAAGTTGAAGGGCTCTGGAGGGAACAGGAGGCGGGAACGTTCCGCACGCTGACTCCGCAGGACTGGGATCCGGCTTGTGATAGGGCTTTTGAGGACTTGGGGTCTGCACTGCTTCACTGTGCGGTTCTGGCTCATCCAGATTTTGACAGGCCGTTTATCCTCTCTACTGACGCGTCTCTGGATGGGCTGGGAGCAGTGTTATCCCAGGTCCCTGCCGGCGAAGACAAGGCCCGACCCATAGCATTCGCTAGCAAGTCCCTCAGTCGCAGCCAAGCAAAGTACCCTGCCCACAGGCTGGAGTTCCTCGCTTTGAAATGGGCCGTGTGTGACAAGTTCAGCCACTGGCTCAAGGGCCACAAGTTTACGGTCTGGACTGACAACAATCCGCTCACATACATCATGACGAAGCCGAAGTTGGACGCCTGTGAGCAGCGATGGGTCTCTAAACTGTCCCCGTACTCGTTTGAGATCAAACATGTCCCAGGGCGACTGAATGTGGTGGCTGATGCTCTCAGCAGAACTCCCTTTGTCAAACCTCTAGGCCGGCGTCTCCTGTCAGAGCCCTACTCAAGATTGCTGGAACAGGTGTGCAGTGTCAACGACAGTTGTGTGCAGGATGCATTCCATGTGACATGTCTGCCTCAGTCAGCTGAGAATCCCTCCCTGTGTGCTACTGGTGGCATGTCCTTGTCCGAGGAGGAAGTGTCGTCTCTCCTTTCCTCCTGTGGCGACTGGGACTCCGGCCTGAAACAGAGGGCTGCTTCTCTGGCTGGTCACCTTAGCCAATTAGTTCCTCCTGGCCTAGACATGTTCTCCTCTCTCTCGTCGGCGGACCTGCAGAGCCACCAAAGACAAGATCCAACCATCAACAGAGTTTTACACTTTGTTGAGAGGAAGCAGAGACCTTCTAGACGTGAGCGAGACAAGGAGAACCAGATGGTGATGCGGATTCTGAAGCAATGGGACAAACTTACCGTTCTGGATGGAATCCTGTACAGGGTCACGAGGGACCCAGTGACCAAGCACAAGAGGTTCCAGTTTGTTCTGCCGGACTCCCTGAAATCGCAGGCCTTGGCTGGCGTTCACGACCTGGCTGGTCACCAGGGTCAGCCTCGTACGCTGTCTCTTGTCCGTCAGCGCTTTTTCTGGTATGATGTGGAGAAGGATGTGCGGAGCTATGTCAGGAACTGTGCCAGGTGCGTCCTCAGCAAGACTCCAGAGCCAGCAGCCAGAGCCCCATTGGAGAGCATTACAACCTCCGCTCCGCTGGAACTGGTTTGCATCGACTTTTGGTCTGCTGAGGACAACAACAACAAGTCTGTGGATGTCCTTGTGATAACTGACCATTTCACAAAGTTAGCACATGCCTTCCCCTGTCAAGACCAAACTGCGAAGAAAGTGGCCAAAAAGCTGTGGGACAACTTTTTCTGCGTGTATGGCTTCCCACAGCGCCTCCATTCTGACCAGGGGGCTAACTTCCAGAGCGAGCTGATCGCAGAGCTCCTGGAGTTGGCAGGAGTCGGACAGTCCCGGACCTCCCCTTACCACCCTATGGGGAATGGTGGCACCGAAGGTTCAATCGCACTCTGGGTGGGATGTTGCGCTCCCTGCCGCCAAGGTCGAAGCACAAATGGCCCCAGATGATCCAAACCATGACCTTTACCTATAACTGCACGCAGCATGAGACGACTGGCTTCGCCCCTTTCTATTTGATGTTTGGGAGGGTCCCGCGCCTGCCAGTTGATCTGTTGTTCAGGAACGTCCTGCGTGATGACTGCGTCTGTGACTACAATGCATACGTGAAGTCCCTGGCGACCGATCTCCAATCTGCTATGCTGCTGGCTCAGAGACACTCGTCTGTGGAACAGAAACATCAGTCTGACCAATACAACAAGAAAGTCAAGGGCTTACCTCTTTCTGTTGGTGACCGGGTCCTCGTGGCAAACAAAAGCGGTAGAGGAAAACGCAAGCTAGCCGACAGGTGGGAACCGGCTGTTTACACTGTCGTTGCTTCCAAGCCACAGTTCCACATCTACAAGATCAGAGACCGCGATGGTCAGGTGAGGACCGTCCACAGAAACCTTCTGCTTGCAGTCAACTTCCTCCCTCTTGACAATACGCTGTTTGCAGAGGATGACCTTCGGAGTGTTGACACAGTATCCCATGACCCCAGTAACGTACCTGATCCTGAAGCGGCGGTGTCAGAGCCAGAAAGTGTGGCCGAGCACTCTGTGGTTGACTCATCCTCTTGGCTGAACGTGAGTGAACGTAACCGCACAGCTTCATGGGTCTGTGACCAGTCCTGCACTGCAGAGGTGGAGAGTGTCAATGGTGTATCTGTCGGGCGTGCTTCCTCCCCGACAGTGAGTGTCCCCTCCACCGATGCTACTGCTCTTCCCTCACCGCCACCCGTTCCCTTGTCCCATGCCCTTCCCCTCACTGGCATCCTACCTCAGGGCCCAGAGAATAGTGTTCGCTCTAGGTATGGCAGGGTAGTGAGGCCAGTTCGTAGGTTCATTGAAACCATGGTACAGTTTACGCCACGGTTTAGTGTTGCTCCTCAGTCCTTCTCCCTTTTGTTCTAGGCATGATATGTTTAGATATGGAGACCTGATTCTCTCTCCTTTTTGTTTGATTTTTATATATTTTTTTTTTTTTGCGGGTTGCCCACCCTCCTTTATGCCCGTTTCTGTGAGGTGTAAATGGCACCTTATTTTGTCTATGGAGTGGCTTTCAGATATGGCTTGGCGCCGGGCCAGTTTTGTAGCCCTCCTAACCTTAGTAGGTAGCAGATATTGCTGACTGTGGGTATTGGTTTGTTGTGGTTTGTTTGTGGGTGGGTAATTAAGGTTTTGGTATGATTCAGATTTTTGTGTAATTCTAGGGGGTGAATGTAACATTGCTGTTTTTACTTGATATAATTACACAGAATCTGTATTCTTTTATTTGTTATTTTATTATGTACATGCGTTTTATTAATTTATTTTAATGGGCTAATGTATTTACCGGGAAACTCGGAGTCCCTCCTTCTGTGACCCGATTTCCTGTCATATCGCCCTATATAACCTTGGGTTTTCCCCCTCTTTCTTTGCGGGAATGCCAAAAGTGAGAAGAGCTGGATCTGCGGTTTAACTCGTTAGAATATCGCATGAATAAACAATCAGAGAAAGAAATAAGTTGTCCGCCTCCTCACTGGACGAATCATTTTAAAAAAGAAACACAACGCAGAAAGACACCGGTCACATGTGCACACGTGTGAGAGTGCGTGTGTGTGTGCGTGTGTGCACGTGTGTGAGAGAGTGCGTGTGCGTGTGTGAGAGTGTGGAGAGAGTGCGTGTGTGTGTGGGGTGTGGTGTGGTTTGGTAAGGTTGGCTCAGTGTGTTAGAGACAGTGTTCAGATGTTCCAAAAACTCAAGCGTTTTTTTTTTTTTTCAAGTTGGAAAAATGATTTTAATGCAGTGGCAAATGTAGCGGTTTAATCAGTGTAAAACTTCGCTAGGTATTCGCTGTGATACCCACCTCAATAACTAGGCCTTTTTCCCCGTTCAAATCGGTCGAGAAATTTGTGTAAATGAACTCGGAAAACATGCTAGGATGCTACCCATTGAGAACAATGGTCGCGCTAGCATTGCGGTGACATTTTGTAACGTCGCGATAAATCTAGCGGTTAAACCAGTGTAAAACTTCGCTAGGTATTCGCTGTGATAGCCGCCTCAATAACTAGGCCTTTTTCCCGTTCAAATCGGTCGAGAAATTTGTGTAAATGAACTCGGAAAACATGCTAGGATGCTACCCATAGAAAACAATGGTCGCGCTAGCATTGCGGTGACATTTTGTAACGTAGCGATAAATCTAGCGGTTAAACCAGTTTAAAACTTCGCAATATATTTGCTGTGATACCCGCCTCAATAACTAGGCTTTTTCCCCGTTCAAATCGGTCCAGAAAGTTGTGTAAAACATGTCGGAACGAAGCGGTTTGACTTTTTTCTGTAAAGTTAAGCCGTTGCTTAGCAACCGGTTCTTCTGCAATGCATATCAAGCCGATTTGAAAATAGAAACGGCTCTGGTTTCCAAAGTACAGCATGTATAAACATTCTGTAAAAAAGGCGTCTTAATAGAGGTAGTCCTCTCCCGTTTAAAGTTTGAATGGTGTCAGTATGATTTAAAATGAAGGAGTTGTAAGGACATCGAAATCGCCTGGTAAACTCTTAAAAAATTTGTTTTTTTAAATTTGCGATTAGACGCTTTCAAAACATAAACGGCTCCTGTTTCAAAATTACAGCATGTATAAACATTCTGTAAAAAAGGCGTCTTAATAGAGGTAGTCCTCTCCCGTTTAAAGTTTGAATGGTGTCGGTATGATTTAAAACGAAGCAGCTGTGATCAAATATAAATCGCCAAGTTTTATTTTTGAAGCCGATTTGAAAACAGAAACGGCTCTGGTTTACAAAGTACAGCATGTATAAACATTCTGTAAAAAAGGCGTCTTAATAGAGGTAGTCCTCTCCCGTTGAAAGTTTGAATGGTGTCGGTGTGATTTAAAATGAATGAGCTGTGATCAAATATAAATCGCCCAGTCTTATTTTTGTAATATATTTTTTTGACCTAACATGGGATTGAATGCGAGTTTGACACAGCGTTCTGCACTGGAGTGTGGCCTCTTTGCATTGCAAACGGCACCCTAATAATAAGTATGGCGGCGGAGAACAATAGAGTGCCTTTTGCTATGCAAAAGGCCACACTGCAGTGCTCTGCACTGAAGTGTGGCCTCTTTGCATTGCAAACGGCACCCTAATAAATAATAAGTATGGCGGCGGAGAACAATAGAGTGCCTTTTGCTATGCAAAAGGCCACACTCCAGTGCTCTGCACTGGAGTGTGGCCTCTTTGCATTGCAAACGGCACCCTAATAATAAGTATGGCGGCGGAGAACAATAGAGTGCCTTTTGCTATGCAAAAGGCCACACTGCAGTGCTCTGCACTGAAGTGTGGCCTCTTTGCATTGCAAACGGCACCCTAAAGAACTATGGCGGCGAAGAACAATAGAGTGCCTTTTGCTATGCAAAAGGCCACACTGCAGTGCTCTGCACTGCAGTGTGTCCTCTTTGCATTGCAAACGGCACCCTAATAAGTATGGAAGCGAAGAACAATAGAGTGCCTCTTGCATTGCAAACGGCACCCTAATAAGTATGGAAGCGAAGAACAATAGAGTGACTCTTGCATTGCAAAGGCACCCTAATTAAACACTTAAGGTTTAACAAAGCTGTAAAAATATATTTCTTGAGCGTCCTACAAAAGCACAATAATTGTCTGTGTTTTATCACTTGCTGAGACTTGACCAAGCGATTAGAATGATTAAATAATTAAGAGCAGACACTGGAGCACCAGTGTACACACAGCACTGAATTGGACTACTTTAAGGTACATCTGATAAATAATTGGGCAATTTGGGAGAAATGAACCCCACTACACATCAGATTTTATGGAGCAAGTGTTGCTACATTGCTTGACATGGGGTGGACTTGCCTTTACATCAGACCCCAAGGAAAGAGTCTTAGCCTTGCTGAATTTTCCTCAATGCTCAAGTGTTAGCACATTTGTTTGAAGTATCCCAAAGAACTGAAAGGAGACTCTCTTAGCAGCCTAATATTAGACTCCATAAACATGCACCAATTCATTTTTCATATGATTTACTGGTGACTTCTTATTTTTTTTTATCTTTGGCTTCGCTCGCCTCTCTTATAGGAAAAAAAAGAGATTTGTTTGATCTTTCCTAAAGTATTATGAAAAACATATTGATGATACCTTTGAATAAAAAAAGTACTTTCTAATTTTTTTAAGCTCAAGAAGAAAGATACATTTAATGTAAATGTATAAAGATACATTTACATTTTAGGCATTTAACAGATGCTCTTACCCAGATGTGCATATAGTAAGACCAATCATTGATAGATAGATTTTAGATAGATTTTTTTAAATTCTGAAAAAAGGAGGAGATGAATCCCTTACATCTTGAAAGAGGGCCCACCACCCTCGTATTGAAGCTGGCATTATTCTGAAGCTGAAAGATGGCCCTTACTCATGCAACCCTGTAACCCTCTCAGCACCTTTAGACTAATAAGTGCCTTATGTCCTAACACTATGCAAATGGGGCCTTTTGTTGGGCAGGTTTCTCCTCAGGGGGTGGGAATGGGAGTTTCAAAATGCATGGGGGGTGGGAGGTGATATTATTGATATTAACTGAAAACAAAAAAGCTAATTGAACTGGATGTATCATGCTCCAGCTGCAAACAGTGCCAGAGCAAAGCAAATACAAGTCATGTGAGCTACAGTGAGATGCTGCAAACTACATTTCCCACATACCACTGCAATGCAACCTATGTGCAATACAATGCTGTATAATATGCTGTCACATGCATATTACTGATGACCTACTGTGTACTCGTTCTGTTTCTGACTCAGTTAATACAGGTTGAATTGCATTTCACAAGTCACCACAGACATAAGTTCTCAGTGAAAGAGATTTTGTGCGTCACATGATCGTACACAGTGTTAAATTGGTTTGATTGGTGTGAGCCTGAGGAATCATTAAAAACAATTAAGGGATTTCTGTGTTGGGTTTAGAAAATGCTGAAGTCAAGGCTGAAACTCAGTGACATTGTCCCTGAAAGGTTCTCGCTGGGACTGTACTCGCACCGGCTGTAACTGAGGTTCTTCTGCAGGTGGTTGTATGTCTGGGGCTCCAACCCCTGTGGTGGGCGGCAGGGAAGCTGATGCTTCCAGCCACTCTGTGGAGAAGGCTGGGGGGTTAGGAGTGTCAGTGGCTGATGCTGGTAGAGCTGACACCTTGCGGAGATGGCTGGCCTGGACCCATCAGTAAGGCAGAAGGTGGCAGGCCCAAGCTGACTGTGGAACTGTATGGGTGATGACCAAAGGGATCTGAGCTTACGATCAAGATGGAGTCATCTAATTTTGAGTGTTTGAAGAACAGCAGTGGAGAATGGGCAGCCATCCACAAGGTGGCTTTATTAAAATTAAAATAAATAAATAAGGTGCGCTCTGATTCAATTTTCTGATTCAGCTGCTCCACACCCCCATTAGCCTGAGAGTGGTAGAATGCAATGCGGATATGGCGAATACCCCGGTCTGCGAGGAAGGAGGTGATCTCAGCAGAGATGAACTGAGGCCCATTATCTGTTGTAAGAACCCGTCTTGAATGGGCATGTGCAGCAGCTGAATAACATCCTTGTGTACCGGAACACCCCAGCGTGTGTGACAAATTCTGTGAGGTCCTGGCTGCTGGGGTGGAGAGGGACCTGCAGATAACCCTGGCGGATGTCCAACCTAGAGAATACTGTTGACCCGTAAAACTGTGTTGTCAGTTCCTCTGATGTAGGCAAGGGGTATCCCCCCACCACCTGAAGCTGAACCTGGGTAAGACTGAGCCGCTTTTCCTCCCAGCGAAGGGCTCCCCGATGACTGATGCTTCAATCACCATGGAAGGCTCCATAGTGTCTCCGTTCCAGTCTGCTAGGAGTCTTGGAGTCACCCTGGATGACTAGCTGTGCTTCTCGGGCCACATCGCAGCGATAACTCGGACCTGCTGATTCTCCCTCCACAGCATCCGGAGGATCCAACCGTTCTTCACCCAAGAGGCCACCCAACTCCTGGTGCAGGCCCTGGCTATCTCGCATTTGGATTGCTGCAATTCTTTGCTGGCAAGCCTATTAGCCTGTGCCATCAAGCCATTGCAACTAGTCCAGAATGCTGCCGCACATCTGGTGTTCAATCAACCAAAGTTCACCCATGTCACTCCTCTCCTCTCCTCTCTGCACTGGCTCCCCATCGCAGCATGCATCAGATTCAAATCACTGATGCTTGCTTTTCAGGTGGCTAGAGGAACTGCTTCCCCTTACCTACCAACACTCATCACACCCTACACCCCAGCCAGACCCCTCCGCTCAGCCTCCTCTGGCAAACTGACACTCCCACCCCCCCAGGCACCTGGCAGCCACTCCTCGCGGTCTCGCTTCTTCTCTGTCCTGATCCCTCGGTGGTGGAACCACCTTTCGCAATCGGTCAGGATCGTGGAATCACTTGCAATCTTCCACAAGAGACTCAAAACCCACCTTTTCAGACTCCAGTACCACTGAATTTTGTACATCTACCCAATTCTCATCACAACTGCCTACTTGCTCAATACTTCTTGTATATGTATCTCTGCCTTCTCATTTAATAATAATTAAAAAATTACTAACGTTTTCCTTCTCAGTGTTACAGGTATGGTAAGGTAATTAATACATGGTATGGTACCATGTATTAATGCACATCTCGTAAGTTGCTCTGGATAAGAGCATCTGCTAAATGCTTAAAATGTGTTTGTCTGGTATGGCAGCCTTGTTCACCACCCTGAAATCAACACAGATGCGTATGCCACAGGTTTCTTTTTTGCAATGACCAGGTTGGAAATCCAGGGGGAGGCATCAACTGGCTCAATAATGCCTGCCTCCACTAGGTGGCATAACTCATCCATGACCCCATCACAGAGAGCCAGTGAAATGCAGTGCAGTGGCTGAATCATGGGGTGTACGGCGCAGTTGAGCAGGGGTTGGTGATCAAAAGCAGTGAGACAGCCCAGTCCCTCGAACAGTGTGGGCTATTTCTGTTGCCATTTAGAGCAGACATTGAGGATCGCCGATCCACCGGACCTCACTCGTGTCTTCCAGGCCCA
This sequence comes from Aldrovandia affinis, assembly GCA_029706075.1. Taxonomy (NCBI): domain Eukaryota; kingdom Metazoa; phylum Chordata; class Actinopteri; order Notacanthiformes; family Halosauridae; genus Aldrovandia; species Aldrovandia affinis. The sequence continues at coordinate 67,831 of JAINUG010000665.1, read as the reverse complement.
AAGCAGCAATATAAGTTTCAAAAGATTCCAGCCAGTGAGTCCACGGTACAGGAGGCTCACCAGGTAAAGCCAGGAAGGGAGGAGGTGGTGGGAGCGAAAATTCTGTCATCCTCGTCGCCAATATTATGTTTGAAGATAAGCGGACATAACATGCTTGCTCAAATAGTACTCATCGCAAACATAAATTACCTTAACCTTCCTTACACAATAAACACTGGTATGAGAAACAAGCATAAGAATACCTTTTGAATTTATAGTTTGTCAATATCTTTCCAATACTGGGTAAACACAAAGATAACACAGCATGTATCTATGGATAACTCATCAGATTTTTCGATTTTTCAGTAGTAACGTAATACTCATGTCATATAGACTGACAGTCCACACAGCATGCAAAAAGACGGAACAATAAAATGTACAGTTCAACATTGAATTAATACTTACAACTGCTTATCAATGTTTTCAATTAAAGCTGTCATTGTCACGTCTGTCCAAATAAACTCTGTTTGTCACATGATTTGGATATTTTGACGATTTTAAATTACTTAAGAATCTTAACTAAATTACTAGAACACTGCTTTTTCGTGCTTGTAAACTAAGTTTTTCAAAAATGGTGTAATCCTCCGTTGCTGCCTCAGATTTCCTACGCATGCCCTTTAAAGAAATGTAAGCATTTTTGGCGATTCAGTGTGGACCCTGTCTACCTCTCTCACATGGCTGCCCAAACCGCACTTCCACTATGACAATTTAACCACAATTATCATTCATACGCTGTGTCTATGCAGATCCAGAATCATGCCCCCCCCAGAGACTCCACCATCACTGAACTCCACCCAGGTGAGGCAAAAGTCACAAAAGGGGAGTGACTGGAGTAAATCCAAGATGATGGTGCAGCAGGGAGAAAGTGGAGCAGTGACAGCAGGGATGGTGTGCAGAACACCACAGACAGTGGAAAATCATGTGGCGTGGGAGATGTGTTCTTCCTTCCTGCATAAACTCCACCAGCCAGACCAAACCTTCCTCTTCATCATCCTCTAAACCCAAACCGCTCCTACATTTCTTCCTTCCCCATGTGCTATGTCCTTCTTTTGCCTCTCTCATATACCTGCATATAGGAGCAACATTTAAACAAAAGATTGTTTGATGATGAGAAGATCATTCAGCTCTGATATTACCTACTGTTTAGAGAGTGCGTAGCAATGCATAATGTCTTGTCTTGAACACACAAGGGATTCACAAGGGGACACAAGCCATGGCAAGCTATTCCATGTGATACAAATACAGCAGGTTTAGTGGAGATAGGACAGAGTGAATCAAAGGAAGAGGAGGAGAGAGAGGGCAGTAGGGTGGATGAGGCTTCTTCAGCAGGTAGCCAACAGAAGGCATCAGTAGGGGGAAGGGAAGATAGAACAGTAGCTGATAGGGTTGCAGGGGAGAGAGAACAGAGTTGTGGCAGACAGAGAGTGGGGGCAGGTGAAGATGGTTTAGGCACAGAGGGGAAGGAGAGGGAAAAAGACAGAAAGCAGTGGTCAGACACATGCAGAGGAAATACCAATGTTGGGGAGGTGCAGTTCCTAGTGAAGACCAGGTCCAGTTGGTTACCAGCCTTGCGAGTGGATGGGTATTCAGCCATGGTGAAGTCGAAGGACTGAAGCATGGGGAGAAATGCAGAGGACTGAGGGATGTCCAGCAGCAGGTTGAAGTCACTGAGGAGTAAGATGGGAGTGCCATCCTCAGGGAAGGAGCTGAGTAGGGCAACAAACTAATCTAGGAAACTCCCCAGTGGACCTGTTGGGCAACAGATGTGTAGTTTGCATGGAACAGTGACATTGACAGCATGAAATTCAAAGGTAGAAGAACAATCCTAAATATTCACAGTGGGGAGATCAGGATACCAGTCTCTTCACCTCTACCTGTGGGTTGAGGAGTATGGGAGAAGGTGAAGGCAGCGGAGAGAGCAGCAGGGGTGGCCATGTTCTGCGAGTGATCCATGTCCCATTGGGCACCAGGAACTGCAGGGAGAGTAGTGAAGTCTGGGCCAAGATTAACTCGACCTTCCAGACAGCGGACTGGCAGTTCCATAGTCTGCTTGCTACCACCACATCGACACCCGAAGATCTAGGAGGGTGGAAGAGATTGCAGCGGTTGCACCTGTGAGTATCAATCAATCAATCAATCAATCAATCTTTATTTTTGTATAGCGCCATTTACAAACAGGTTGTCACACAGCGCTTCACAATTGGCATTTTCCAGAGGGAATTAAAAAAACAGAAAACCATTGGAACCAATGTGGGAGACTGGAAAATTATTCCCTGACCCCTTAAAAGGTCGAGATGAACTCCTGGAAAATTGTGGGTTACAGAGAAAAACAAAACAAATAGTCCTTGAGGCTCATGAGGCTTAACAGACCACCTGAAGGGCATTCTAAGTGTAGGGGTGGGGTGGACCTCATCCCTCCAGATACCAGGGCAGGGCGGGGGATGGAACCAGCAGCTAGGGTCCGGGCCAGCGGCATCCGTTTAACACATGGCAGGGGTGGGGGATTGACTCTGGGGCAGGTGAGCTCCAGGCAGGTGCCATGAAGCCAGGGAGAAAAGAGGAAAGGTGCAATTATGACTATGATAAATATCACACCGGATCAGGGGAAAGAGTAGAGTGATAACACTTTTGCACCAGCAGAAGTAATCTAGGGCAGCATAACTAATTAGGCGAGTGGCACAGGGAGCACACAGCCATGAGGGCACTCAGAGACCATCCCACCACATCATCAGCAGTCCTGATAGGGGCGGATCATCACTTATGATTGGTGACAGTAAGGATAGCTCATTGCACCAGAAGGCTCTATTGCTACGCCCCCTCCACATCTGCACCTAATGACTATAAGAGAGACTAAAGAGATGTGTTTTTAACCTAGTCTTGAAAATTGAGACCGTGTCTGACTCCTTCACAGAGACGGGTAGACTGTTCCACAGTAAAGGAGCTCTATAGGAGAAAACTCTGCCACCTGCTGTATTTTTTTATATTCTAGGGCAGGGGTCGGCAACCCATAACACTCAAAGAGCCATTTGGACCCGGTTTCCACGGAAAAGAAAACACTGGGGTGCAAATGAATCGGTCGCAGCGACCAGTTCATTTATTTTGCGGACTGGGGGGTGGGGGGGGGGGTTTGCGCCCGATTCAATTGGATACTTATTATTTATTTTCCCAAGCCACGCGGAGCCGCAACATAAGGCTGAAAGAGTCGCATGCGGCTCCGGAGCCGCAGGTTGCCGACCCCTGTTCTAGGGACTACCAAGTGAACGAAGTGAACGTGGGGGATTGTAGGGATGAAGTAGATCCGTCAAATAAGAGGGTGCAAGTCCATGCAACACCTTATAAGTTAAGAGAAGTACCTTATAGTCTACACCAGGGTTTCTCAAACTTTTTTACTCCACGACCCCATTTCATGGGTCGGAAAAAATTGCGACCCCATACATAAATGAAAATTCGCGACCCCATACATAAATCGCGACCCCATCAAGTTGAATGGCAATGGCATCAAGTTGTCCCACGTAACGGTGCCCAACCACGGACCGGTTTCATGCAAGATCATTTTCTGTGGACGCGCGTGAAAAAAAGCTGAGACCAGTTCATTTATTTTGCGGGGTGGGTGCAAGAGGAAAAATAATTTGCGCCCCTCGGAATTTTACACCCGGTGCATGAAACCGGTCCGTGCCCTAATTGTGTTTTTTTTCGTCTTCTGAGATTACCAACGTGATAAAGATTGGAATTTATATCCCGCCCAGTGGAGATGCTAAAAAGGCCTGTGATATAATCCATTCTGTCACGGCTGGACATCAATCAAAACACCCCAATGCCTGCATCATCGTGAGTGGGGACATGATTGACATGGCTACAAACTGCAAACGGCCACCGGATGTGTTGCAACCTCTACCTCTCACTATGTTTCCGATTACCACCATTGTTTCTTGTATAAGGTCTTCTACTGTAAATAATGCTATGAAGAGTTCAGTTAAGAGTAACTTAATTGCCATTAAGACGGTTGTGCCGACCTCCATGTGTAAAAATGTTAAACTTAATATGGCTCTTCTAAACATCAGGTCGCTGACAGATAAGAAGACATTTTACATTAATGATTTTATCCTTGAACATAAACTAGACTTCATCTTAATGACAGAAACCTGGCTGTCAGCTGGTTCAGCTGAGCTCATTGAAGCCTCCCCTCCCAACTATAACTTCCTGCAGGCTGTTAGGGAAGGAAAGAGGGGTGGTGGCATTGCCTCAATTTTTTTTTTTTTTTTCCGGATGGTTTTAACTGTACAGCAGTCTCCTTCGGCAATTTCCAAAGCTTTGAATATCTAGCTATATCTCTCAGATCAAAATCACCCACCCTTGTTATTACTCTCTATCGCCCTCCTAGACATTGCCCCAGCTAACTACCTGAATTTGCTGAATTCATGTCCATTATTCTGATTAACTATGACCGTGTTCTCTTAACTGGTGATTTTAATTTACACATAGACAATGTCACTGACTCCAGGGCCGCTGATTTTATTAATCTCTTAAATAGCCTAAATCTGGTTCAGCATGTCTCTAGTCCCACACATAACCGTGGCCATACTCTGGACCTAGTTATCTCAAAGGGTCTGGATGTTGATATTTCTTCTATTTTAAATGTAATTGTCTCGGATCACTGTTGCATTCTTTTTCAGTATCAGTTTAGAGGCCACCGCCAAGGAAGTGCCAGCTCGCTTCGTAAAGAAGCGCTAGATCGATGACACAATAACTGCACGTTTCTACACTCTGATGGGTTCTTTAGCTGTAACTACTTCTAACTCATCTGTTTGTGATCTTGCTAAAAACTTTAATGAAAAACTAAGAAAGGCCATAGATTCGGTAGCTCCAATTAAAGTAAAAACTCTCTTGTAACCAAATTCTACCGTGGAAAAACAGCACTACCTCTCAGCTGAAAAGAAATTGTCGCCAAGCTGAGCGACTATGGCGCAAAACTAAACTCCAGGTTCACCACGATATTTATAAGGAGCGTGTTGCTGGGTACAACAAAGCTATGCGGAAAGAGAGACAAGCCCACTTCTCTAAAATAATCTCTAATAATACTAACAATCCTAGAGTACTGTTCGCAACAATCGATACCTTGCTGAATCCCGCACCCACTGCCGGTATCACTAGCCAAGATTCCTCCGAAAAATGTGAAGAATTTGCATCCTTCTTTTTAGACAAGATCATAAAAATACGCGATGGTATAGTGAATCTTAGTGGAAATCCCACACTGGACCTTCCGATTGACTCTCCCACTGCATGTCTGAGCACTTTCACTGAGATAAGTGAAACGACACTCCGGGACATTGTCTCAAAAATGAAACCATCCACATGCTCTTTAGATCCCATTCCAGCTAAATTATTTAAAGATGCTTTCAATTGTCTATGTTTAGATACTTTTAATATTGTTAATTCATCGTTAACGATGGGTATTTTCCCAGATGTCTTTAAGACCGCCCTAGTAAAACCTCTACTCAAGAAATCAAATTTAGATACTTCCAGTCTAAACAATTACAGACCCATATCCAACCTGCCATTTTTAAGCAAAATTATAGAAAAAGTAGTTTTTCAACAAATAAACTCATATCTTGTTCAAAACAATATCCTGGAAAACTTCCAGTCAGGGTTCCGCGCCAATCATAACACTGAAACAGCATTACTTAAAGTAGCAAATGATTTACGGCTAAGTGCCGATAGAAACAACGTTTCAGTTCTTATTTTACTTGATTTCAGTGCAGCCTTCGACACCATAGACCATAATATTTTAAATCACCGCCTTGAGAAGTGGGTCGGTCTCTCTGGTACTGTACTAAACTGGTTCCGTACCTATGTAACAGAAAGAACGTTTTTTGTGCAACTTGGTGACAATGTTTCTAAGCACAGAGATGCTAGCTGTGGCATAGCGCAGGGGAGTATTTTAGGACCACTTTTATTTTATTATACATGCTTCCTTAGGCAAGGTCATCCAGAATCACAATGTAAATTTCCACTGTTATGCTGACGATACACAGCTGTATGTCTCCGTTGAGCCAGATGACCCAAATGCTATGAGCGTTCTTACAGCCTGTCTAGACGATATAAATAAATGGATGGGCAAGAACTTGCTGAAATTAAATGAAGAAAAGACAGAGGTACTATTAGTGGGCCCTAAGTCAAAAAGAGACCGGCTGCTTACAAAGCTGGGAAGCCTGGCTAAACAGACAAAATCTGAGGTCAGAAACTTGGGAATCATCTTCGATGCTGGCCTCAATTTTAAATCCCATATAGATAAGGTGACCAAGACGGCATTCTTTCACCTTAGAAACATTGCCAAAGTAAAACCCTTTTTAACTCTCCAAGATGCTGAAAGATTGGTACATGCTTTTATTTTTAGCCGCTTAGACTACTGTAATGCACCTTTTACTGGCCTGCCTAAGAAGTCTATTAATAGACTCCAAATTATTCAGAATGCTGCTGCCAGAGTCCTAACGAAAACCAAAAAAAGGAACACATTACACCAGTCCTTGCTGCTTTGCACTGGCTCCCAGTCTCTTTTAGAATTGATTTTAAAGTCCTACTACTTGTTTATAAGGCTTTAAATGGCCTAGCACCTTTTATATTAAAGATATTTTATCACCATATGTACCAACTCGAGCACTTAGATCATCCACAGCGGACTTACTCACTGTACCTGTGGCCAAACGAAAAAGTGGTGAAAGTGCCTTCTGTTATGTTGCACCAAAACTCTGGAATACTCTCCCACAAAACATTAAAACAGCAGACTCAGTTGAGAATTTTAAAAAGCAGCTAAAAACCTTTCTTTTTAATTTGGCTTTTAATTAATTTATTAGGTTGACTATACTTTTATTGTCTCTGTTTTAAACCTTAGAATTGAGTATGATTGTTATGTGTATTTTCTTGATTTTTATTTGTATTATTCTTTTTTTAAACTTTTGTCTTATGCCTATGTATGTATGTATGTATGTATTTATATGTGTATATGTATATATATGCGTGTATATATGTATATGTGTGTATATATATATGTATATATATTTTTATGCCTTACTTTCCCTGTAAAGCACTTTGAGCTACTGTTTGTATGAAAGGTGCTATACAAATAAAGCTATTATTATTATTATTATTATTATGTTGATGACTGTCCAAACAATACAAAATAAACCAAACAAAAAAACAAACTTTTCCTTCCCTGGATTACAGGTATGGTATGCAGCTACCAACGATTATATCTATTACTCTATTACAACACTGATCTCTTCCGCAGACTATCATTAATCTTACCATATATTAATGCACATCTTGTAAGTCATTCTGGATAAGATTACAGCAAGGTCTCACTTATCGCGGTTAATTGGTGCATGCAGAACACCGCGATAAGCAAAAACCGCACTAAACGGGGCTGTTTTAACATGTAAAATGCTGCAATGTTGCATTACAAAGGTAAATGAAGTAGCCTAAACCAGTTTTTCATTTGAAAAGTTTATTCAAATAGGTACAAACATATGCATAAAAATGGAAGGGTTTATTCCTTTTTCAAAAAAGTTAAAAGAGATGTTTGTTTTAATGTTTTCTTTTTCTTTTCTTCATACATTTGTTTGTAGCATCTTATTACAGAATCCATTTCTCGACAAACTTTCATTGCACGATCAAGGTCAGGATCATCATCCATTAGTCTCTGTTTTACATTTTCATAATCACGAAAAAATGCATCAAGTTTCTTTATTGTGAATTCCTTCGTTGGTGGAGCTTCTTCCTCTTCGGCATCTGTTTCTTCATACGCCCGCTGTTGTTCCATCTCAACAAGATCTTCATTTGTCAGTTCTTCATCATGAGATTGTAGCAATTCTCTGACGGATTGATTGTCGATCTCACGAAAACCCAGCTGCACTCCGAGATCTGTAATTTGCTGAATGATTTCAGTCTCAAAGCCTTGAAAATCATTAGCACAATGTGGAATGATTTTGTTCCATACAGATCGCATGTTATTTGGTGTCATCTCATTCCATGCATGAACGATGTTTGAAAGTGCAGTTTTGATGTTGAAACTTTTCCAAAATTCTGTTAAGTTCATTGTTGAATTTTCTCCAGCTGTCTTCTCAATTGCCTGTGAAAAGGTTTTCCTCATGTAATACGACTTAAATGAAGAGATGACACCTTGGTCCATGGGCTGTAGCAGTGATGTTGTATTGGGCGGCAAAAATCTTATCTTAACATTCTCACACAAGTCACCTAGTGCAGTTGGGTGACCCGGGGCATTGTCTAAAATGAGTAACACTTTAAATGCTAGATTCTGAGACTTGAGATTTTTTTCTACCTCAGGACAGAATCAATTCACAAACCAGTCTTCAAAAAGTGATTTAGTGACCCATGCTTTTCTATTAGAGCGCCAATAAACTGGTAAGGAATTGTTGTTGATACCTTTTAGAGCCCGAGGTTTTAGTGATCGATAAACTAACATTTTTAATTTATAATCACCTGAAGCATTTCCCCCCAATAAGAGCGTGAGTCGATCCTTTGCCACTTTGTATCCTGGTTGCGATTTTTCTTTCTTGGCTAAATACGTTTTATTCGGCATCTTCTTCCAAAACAATCCCGTTTCATCCACGTTAAATATTTGTTCATCGGCGTATTCTCCTTCTTCTATAATTTTCTTTAATTCTTCGGGAAACCTTTCAGCTGCAATGTGATCGGCACTCGCACTTTCACCAGTTACACGAATGAAGGCTTGTTCGTTTTTTGAAGCGGTCAAACCAGCCAGTACTTGCAGTAAAAGTTTCGGGAGTCTTCTTTTCATTTCCATTTTCACTCCAGCTTCTTTCCACAGTTTCGAATAGGCTGAGTGCTTTTGTTTTAATTGAATTTCGACATAAGTTTATTCGTTTCTGATTGCAGTCTTCAATCCATATTGAAAGCAAACGTTCCATTTCAACCATTGTAGATGATCTTGCTCTGGTTGTTTGTAGACCAGATGATGATGAAGCATTTTGGCCTTGGTCCTTGTAAACTTTGCTTTTTTCCAAAATACTCCGTATTGTCGATTCATTCATCGAGTAATCGCGCCCTATTTTAGCCTTCGTAGCACCAGCTTCATATTTATTAATTATTTCAAGTTTTTGTTCTAATGAAATGGCCTTTCTCTTCAGTTTCGAACTAGCAGTGGTAGATTCACATTTTCGTTTACCACTCATTCTTAATAGGGGTTTGTTATAAACTCTATAAATGGTTTGAACAATGTAGAAACACGAGCGAACGATGCGCACGGGATGGCAGCCAGCGAGGCACTGTTGCGCCTCGGCGTTGCCCTACATTTGGCGCGAACATTTTTTTTTGGCAACAATACATAATCCGCGAGAAGTGAAATTATGCCGCATATAATTGGAACATGGTCACAAAAAATAAATCGTGTAAAGCGAATTCCGCACTAAGCGAAACCGCGATAAGTGAGACCTTGCTGTATCTGCAAAATTCCAAAATGTAAAAAAACTGAAAATGTAATGTACATTGATGGGTTAATGTATGTTGAACATGGGAACATTTTGTTTGTATAAACAACAACTGTGTATATACTGTTAAACTAAAGCGGGAGGAGTGTAATGTATGGAAAATTGTGGGTACTACTTTACTAGAGTGTAGGTATACCTGCTATGTTGCGCCTATGTTAGTGTGCATATTGATACACGGTGTGTGTGGTGATTTAAATAATTACTAAATAAAGCATCCTGAACAAGTACAGCTCTGCCCCTGACTAATTATTATTTATGTAGTTATGTTTGTTATGTTATGTTATGTTATGTTTATAAGGGTACAAACACAACAGCAAACAAACATACATACATATGTGGCTAGCAGGAGGTGTGTGAGAGCCCAACTGTTAAGTTAGTTGACTATGCCACTCCCAATATCAGGGGTGGGGGAACCCTGCTAGGAAGTTTTAAATTGAATAATGGAATCTGATGTATAGGAAAGTATAAAATACTTTTATTCCGAATTCTCTTTTCTTTTAAAATAGAGGCAAACATACTTAAAATGACTCACAGGTCAAATAGACAAATACATGTTAGACACAGTAATAGAGTTAAGCTCACTAAAACTACCTGGTAAAATAAAAAGATACATCTTTGATTTACCCCATAAACTCTAAGTCTATGCAATAAATACATCCTCTGCTGTAGTTGGGAGCACAGACTATCAATATGGGCCTTCCAACTGAATATATTAATATATGTATAATGTAGTATATGTAAAGACCCAGGTACTTGTAAGAGCAGACCAGGTTAATGGGAACACCATGGATTACCACTAGCCTATGGGAACACCATGGATTACCACTAGCCTATGGTCACCCACTGCCCTAGGGTGGAATACCATTTCCTCTGTTTTCTTAACATTTAAGATGAGGTAGTAAGCATCACACCACTGCACAAAGCTGTCTGAACTTAAGTATGGGGGTGACTGCTTAAACACTAATTTGTGTATAATATAAAAATAACTGGAAAAAATATATTATAATATTGACAATCAATCAGCACAGGTGGCCCACAGGGCTGCATCACCGGAATCACTTCCGATCTTCCACAAGAGACTCAAAACCCACCTTTTCAGACTCCACTACCACTGAATTCTGTATGTCATGGTATACCTTAGTATATCTTATTCATTGGAAGCACCTAGTGGACGCTTCATGGCATTGCATTGCATTTATTTCTGAATGTATTTGTTGTATTTTTCCTATTGGTTAAGTTTGTTCATATAACTTAGATTACATGTTTCAAACCAGGAAGTGTACTCTACTTGTGACCTAATACATCCATGCTTGTGAGAGCAGTATGTTTTCAAGGTGAAATCATCTTTTCTTTACCGTTCTTGCCCTGAGAAAGGCTTTGCTTGTAAGTTTGCCTTTTATTTCTTTCATAACTGCATTGTATATTGTATATGCTTAATATATGTTATTTTGAGTGTAACAGTATGAATATTTTTATAGTGCATTTAGATATTACCCTATGTTACATCTTATTAATGTTAAAGGTTATTAGTGTCAGCTACAGATGCTAACGAGAATGTAACAGCATAATTTTAAGCACATGGTGATTGTACTCTCATGTTTATTTCCAGTTATACAAAAATGTAAGTGACAACTCACATTTCTGAAGATAACAGTAAACAGTTAAAGATTACTTCAGCGTCTGAGGATTAATTGATTTGTCATCAGTATTCGCTATCTGTTGAAGTTGCGCCCTGTTTACGCGCGATGGGAACAGAATAGCCTACTGTACCTCTAGCTAATTGTCATCACCACTGCCTACTTGCTCAACACTATATACCCCTGCTTACTCCATTGAAAAAAATGACTAAAAAATTTAAATGGACTAACCTTTTAACAATGTAGAAACACGAGCGAATGATGCTATGAAACCCAGCTATGATTTAAAAGAATAGTAATATACACTGCCTGGCCCCAAAAAAAGTCACCACCTGGATTTAAGTAAGCAAATAGGTAAGAGCCTTCCATTGGATAATTACTGCAGTGATTAATATGTTTTAGCTGGCAACAAGTTATTTAACCCTAACTGATGCAGTGAGTAGCTTCTAATTTCTTAAACAACTATGTCAAAAGACATATCCTGTGGTCGTGGAAAAGATGTTAATCTTTTTCAGAAGGGTCAAATTATTGGCCTGCATCAAGCCAAGAAAACAACTAAGGAGATTGCTGAAACTACTCAAATTGGGTTAAGAACTGTCCAATGCATTATTAAAACCTGGAAGGATAGTGGTCATCATCTTCGAGGAAGAAATGTGGTCGGAAAAAAATCTTGAATGATCGTGATCGGCGATCACTTAAACGTTTGGTGAAATCATATCGTAAAAAATCTACAATTGAACTCACGGCTATGTTTAATAGTGAAAGTAAGAGCATTTCCACATGCACAATGCGAAGGGAACTCAACGGATTGGGACTAAACAGCTGTGTAGCCTTAAGAAAACCACTTGTCAGTGAGGCTAATCGGAAAAAAAGGCTTCAATTTGCTAGGGAACATAAAGATTAGACTCTGGAGCAATGGAAGAAGGTCATGTGGTCTGATGAGTCCAGATTTACCCTGTTCCTGAGTGATGGGCGCATCATGCATAATGCCTACCGTACAAGCCTGTGGGGGCAGTGTTATGATCTGGGGTTGCTGCAGTTGGTCAGGTCTAGGTTCAGCAACGTTATGTGCCCAAAGAATGAGGTCAGCTGACTACCTGAATATACTGAATGACCAGGTTTTTCCATCAATAGATTTCTTTTTCTCTTCCAAGATGAAAATGCCACAATTCATCGGGCTCAAATTGTGAAAGAGTGGTTCAGGGAGCATGAGACATAATTTTAACACATGGAGTCCAGACCTTAACCCCATTGTATCTGCGCAGCCCGAGAGAGCAGCCGCACATCACACCAGCTCCCGTCTTTTTTTTGTCTTTTGTCTTATCTCCGCTACTTTCCTACTTTTTTGTTTTTTCTAATTTCTTTCGTATTATATTATTATGCTTGTTTGAGTCTTAGGTAGCTCTTAGTTAGGTTAGTTAGGTAGTGTTTTTTTGTCTAATCATGGGTCGAGGCTACGCAAAGGAAACACTGTGGGGCTCAGACCATATTATCTGCCTAGAGAGTTCTCACACGCCATTGTTGTTGTTGTGTACATTCCACCGTCGGCAAATGCGGCGAGAGCGTGTGACGTCATCCACTCCACTGTTGCGCGACTGCAGACAGACCACCCCGGAGCCTTTATGACAATCAATGGCGATTTCAATCACGCCAAACTCCCCAAGACCCTGACAGGCTTCACTCAATATGTGAAGTGCAGCACTAGGGAGAATAAGATCCTGGACATGATGTATGCCAACGTGAAGGAGGCATACAGCTCCTCAGCCCTCCCTCCCCTGGGCACCTCTGACCACAACCTGATACGCCTCGTTCCCACATACAAGCCCGTTGCCAGGCGCCAGCCTGTCACCACCAGGACTGTACAGCTGTGGTCGGGAGAGGTTGAGGAGAGGCTGCAGGACTGCCTCCAGATCATAAACTGGGACCTGTTCACAGAGGTTTTCGGGGAGGACGTAGAGGGCCTAGCGGACTGCATTACACTTGAAGGAGAAAATATTCCCTCCACTGACAAAATTTAGTCTGACCAGGGCCTAGTAGCCGACCTGAACCCCAGGTGTCGGCCGCGGGAATGCTTGTGTGTCTTGGTCATTGGGCCTGTGCAGAGCCGGGCTGTGTGCAGGGAAGCCCAGGACAGAGGGCTTATGTCTGCAAGTTCAGAGAGAAGGGGACCAATGACCACAGCTGGATTCGGCAAGATAAGCAAGGCTAGAGAGCCGGCCTTGGGGGTTCAGAAAGAGTGCAGTGTGGACAAGTAGAGTGGGATGTCGGCGCTGGTGCATGACACATTGAACATTGCTATAAATCGGTTGTTAGAGAGTCACTATTGGGTAAAAGATGTAAACACGCATGTACGCACACAGAAATATGGGAGTGTAGGCGCACGGGCACTCACACAAATATAATGGAAAGTAATTTTATATATTAACTCACAATCACTGATATACACTGAAAGGTGATGTTTTTATATGCGGTCACAAGATGTTTGTATACGTATAGGTGGTTACAAGATGTTGGTAAAATTGGACGAGGTCATAGGAAGTATTACAGAATGTATTGAGTTATTCTGTGTCACTGATTCTAGCGGCGCATAAATGCCATGCTTCAATAGTATCCTTATCAATCAAATCAATGTCAGAGGCTGCCGAACGAAGCAGCAGCTGGCTATGGATCAAGAGAAAGGACCCCAACTGGGCTGCTAAATGACCAAATCAGGGGTAAAAGCAGAGGGGGGCACACCTGGGACGCCAGGCGTCGCCGTTGAGCCCTGTGGAGGTGTTGTGGGCTTAATTCAAAGAAACACCAGTGAAGGAGGGTGCCCACCTGATGACCCCAGTGAAGCATTTACCCCTGTCCCACTCAATACTGTTACACGTGTACCGATTATCTAAGGGATTGTAATATCTAGTCCTATAAGCTCAACTGAAAAGCTGGAGAAATCCAGTGACTGCTGTGAAAGTGCAGCTGACAACAAGGGAAAGACCATGTGACGGCTTGGAAAGACAGCTGACAGGAAGGAAAGACCCCAACGGGGCTGTCATGGACTAGCTATCCATGATGGCAGGCTCCGTCGCTTGAAAAGTGTACAAAGGCCACCCCTCATTGCTACGAAACGTTTAAAGAGAAAAACACCCCTAGAGTCTGCGAGAGCGGGGGCGGAAGATGACTCATCGGCTGACAACCTGGTAACCGACCCTGGAATGAACACGACGATGAACCAGATAATTGGCACAAAGCAAGTAACACCCGCTGCTGGACAGGAGCACCAAGTATGTAGCTGTGGCTGGTCCAAGGTAACATCCATCAGAGGCCTAAGAATACATCAAGGGCGGATGAAGTGCTTGAAGAACGTGAGGCCGGGACCTCGCATTGATCATTATCTTCTGAGAGAAAGGTCAAGTCAGGCAAGTGAAGCTCAGCGGCAGGATTTAACCCACAGTCCACCGAGCATCAGTACCCCAGTGACTGAAAGTGATTCAAGCACAACATCAGAGAACTTGGAACCAAGGCACGTGCAACCTGCGTTGGAGAAGAACATTCAAGGCCACAGACCTCATGTCATGTGGCCAAAGTCCAGCAGCAAGAAAGAGTGGGCAACAGTGGATGCAGACCTGATCAAGATCCTAGACGGAGTCAAAGGAACAGTGGAGAAGAAACTGGAGAAAATTGGCGATCTGATCTACGTCTACGGAGCGGAAAGGTTCGGAACAAAACAGACGGGAAAGAAGGACATGACACCAACCATCCCTCCCAAGTCCAGAAGGCAGCAAGAAATCCAGCGCCTTGTCAAGCAGAGACGGGACTTGAGGAAGCAGTGGAAGAGAGCCTCAGTGGAGGAAAGAGCGGGAATTGACCTCCTGCAAACAGACCTGAAGGGACGCCTGGGAAGACTGCGGAGAGCTGAAAACCTCAGGACTCGACGCAAGAGGAAGGAAAGGGCGAGAACAACTTTCTACAAGGATCCCTTCAGATTTGTAAAAGGACTCTTCACGAAGGAAAAAGAGCGGGTCACTTAAGGTGCCAAAGAGGGAGTTAGAGGACCACCTGAAAACAACTCACACAGACAGCCAAAGATTTGAAAGGAGGGAGATACCATCCGACATGCCACCAATTCCTCAACCAGAACACCAGCTGGACGACAGTCCCCCAAGGTGGAGTGAGGTTGAGGAAGCAGTGAAGAAAGCAAGGGCAGCTTCAGCTCCAGGACCAAATGGAGTTCCATACCGGCTGTATAAAAACTCCCCAAACGTCTTACGCTTTCTGTGGAGGCAAATTAAGGTGGCGTGGACGAAGCAAACCATCCCAAAAGCATGGCGAAGAGCAGGGGGAGTGGTAATCCCCAAGGAGAAGGATGCATCAAACATCGATCAATTCCGGCAGATCAATCTGTTGAATGTGGAAGGGAAGCTCTTCTTTAGCATTGTTGCTAAAAGGATGACCACGTACCTGAAGCAAAACAACCTGATTGACACATCAGTGCAGAAAGCCGGCATACCTGGTTTCTCAGGATGCTTGGAGCATACAAGCATGATCTGGCACCAAATCCAATCTGCTAAAAGGGAAGGAAGAGACCTGCACGTCTTATTCCTGGACCTAGCCAATGCTTTCGGATCCGTCCCCCATTCCCTCATCTGGGCAGCCTTCAACTTCTTCCACATCCCAAGTACCGTCACAAACCTGGTGAGTAACTACTTCCAAGATCTGCAATTCTGTATCCAAACAACAGAATACACAACATCATGGCAATCTGTGGAAGTGGGAATAATGGCTGGATGTACCATCTCCCCACTAGCCTTCACCATGGCAATGGAAGTGATCATCCGAGCTTCCAAGTGGGTTGTGGGAGGAGAACGTCTGCAATCTGGACAGCGTCTACCTCCTATTCGTGCCTACATGGACGACGTGACCACCTTGACCTCAACTATTGCATGCACCAAACATCTGCTGGGAAAGCTTCAAGCCAACATTACATGGGCACGGATGAAGTTCAAACCCAGCAAATCCAGGAGCATATCCATCGTCAAAGGAAAACTCGTGGACCAGCGGTTCTATATCAAGGATACACCCATTCCTTTGGTATCGGAGCTGCCAGTTAAGAGCCTCGGGCGCTGGTACAACGCGAGCCTCAAAGACTCAGACCAGTGTGATCAACTGAGGGAAGAAACCATCAAAGGCCTTGTCAGCATAGACAAAACCTTGCTTCCTGGCAAGTTGAAACTGTGGTGTCTGCAGTTTGGGTTGCTCCCCGCCTGATGTGGCCTCTAACGGTCTACGAGATCCCAATGACCAAAGTCGAGAAGCTGGAGAGGACAGTCAGTTCATACATCAAGAAGTGGCTTGGCCTCCCGCGTTGCCTCAGCAACATCGGCTTGTATGGACACGGTGCCCTGGAATTGCCTGTCTCAAGCCTCACAGAGGAGTATAAATGCACCAAAGTGAGGCTGAACATGATCCTGACAGAGTCTCAAGATGGAATGATCCAGCGGCTGCCCCAGACTGGCAACTGGGAGGAAGTGGATGCCATCTGAGGCTGTACAGCAAGCAAAATCTGCTCTCAGGCATGGAGACATTGTAGGACAGGTGCAGCATGGAAGAGGTGGGTTTGGACTTGGGGCAAGTCGACCCACATGGCACAAGGCAACATCAACCCAGAGGAGAAAGCTGGTGGTATCTCAAGTGCGGCATCAAGAGGAGGCAGACAGATGCGCAAAGGCAGTCTCACAGTCCAAACAGGGCCAGTGGACTAGCTGGGAAAACCTGGAGCATCGAAAGCTCACATGGAAGGATCTTTGGGAAATGGAAGGAAGACAAATTAGCTTCATCATCAGAGCCACCTATGATGTTCTTCCCACGCCCAAGAACCTACACCAGTGGTTTGGAGAAGATCCTTCTTGTGCACTTTGTCAGACCTCTGCAACACTGAGACACATCCTCACCGGCTGTAAAACCAGTTTGTCCCAAGGCCGCTATACCTGGAGGCACAACCAGGTCCTAAGACAACTGGCGATCACCCTGGAAGGAAGGAGGACTACCAACAACGCCCTCCCTCCCCCAATGCCTCGACACTCAAAGACCACCCCTTTTGTAAGAGCAGGACAACCCCCAGCAAAGCCATCTGCAAGAGTGGAAGCAACCCTCCTAGACACTGCCCGGGACTGGAGAATGCAGGTTGACTTAGAACAGAGGCTCATCTTTCCGCCAGAGATTATTACAACTAACCTCAGGCCGGACCTGGTCTTGTGGTCAACCTCCCAGAAGTTACTAGTCATTGTGGAACTAACTGTACCATGGGAGGCAGCAGTTGGTGAAGCATATGAACGGAAACGACTGAAGTACTCCGACATAGCAGCCGAAGCAGAACAACGCGGCTGGCGTGCCCAGGTGCTCCCGGTCGAGGTCGGGTGTAGAGGTTTTGTTGCAACGTCCACAACCAAGCTTCTTAAGGGGATGGGAGTGCGAGGACAGGCCTTCCGACAAGCCGTCAAATCAATGTCAGAGGCTGCCGAACGAAGCATCAGCTGGCTATGGATCAAGAGAAAGGACCCCAACTGGGCTGCTAAATGACCAAATCAGGGGTAAAAGCAGAGGGGGGCACACCTGGGACGCCAGGCGTCGCCGTTGAGCCCTGTGGAGGTGTTGTGGGCTTAATTCAAAGAAACACCAGTGAAGGAGGGTGCCCACCTGATGACCCCAGTGAAGCATTTACCCCTGTCCCACTCAATACTGTTACACGTGTACCGATTATCTAAGGGATTGTAATATCTAGTCCTATAAGCTCAACAAAACAAAATCAACTTAGCTTGGCAAAACCAAGATAACAGAATGATGAGCAAAGCAAGGCTGGAGAGCCAGCTGGAGAGCCGGCACTGGGAGTTCAAAAAGAGTGCAGCGGAACCATGATTAGAAAAGTGATGAGTGAAGCACTTGGGGAAGGATGGAGAGAGGGGAATAACCATATATGGGTGGAACCACCATTGTTTCCGGGTGCTTGGTGTTGGGGGAAACATGAAAGTGACCAATCATGTAACGAGTAAGAGGAGTATATAAACTTCTTTGAAACAAAGGAAGAGTGGGGCAGCTTGGAGGCTGCTCCCGGCTTTGTTATTGCATCTGAATAAAGTCTAAACTTTGAAAGTCTGTTGTCTGAAACCTCTTCTCTATTTTTGTTGGAAAATAGAGCATAACGGGACTTAGAAAATAATTTGATGTAAGGACTTAGAAAATAATTTGATTTTAAGGAC
Source organism: Aldrovandia affinis (assembly GCA_029706075.1). Lineage (NCBI taxonomy): Eukaryota > Metazoa > Chordata > Actinopteri > Notacanthiformes > Halosauridae > Aldrovandia > Aldrovandia affinis. The sequence goes on along the minus strand of JAINUG010000665.1, from coordinate 49,393 downwards.
TTAAAATATTTTGAAAAGATTAACAAAAAATACTTTTAAAAGATTCTGAGAACCTGAAAAGACTCTGATTTTCCACGACATAATTTGGCGACCACGAAGGGACTCGGGAACGGTCCAGCCAGCTGGGGCACCTGGGATTGGCGCTCTGATGCTCCCTGACGGAGGTGGGGAGATGCGGACACATCCTAGGCTGGCCAGCCAACACTAAAAAAATTAAAAATAAAAGACTGTTGTCTGTACTCTCCCGACCTTTGCGGGAAGTGTTAGAGAGGACCAAGAACTCAAAGTAGAGATTATAAGAGGACGGCAAAAGATTTGAAAAGCCAACGTGTGATTGGAGCGCTGTACTATGTGTGTGAGGCTTGGAAATTAACCTGACATAATAGGTGTGATTACAGGTTCTCTGGAAAAAAGGACAGATATATTTAAGATCTGCAGATCTGATTTACTGACGGTGCACGGAAGGAAGGAAAAATATTTCCAAGGGTCCGACAAAAGACGGTGACGGGAGGGATAAGAATACAAGGGTGCGGGAGTCAGGGGGGCAGTCGATGCCTGGGACACAGGATTTGTGTTGCATTTATTGGTAAATATATTGTATGTATTTGAAGTAGGGATACTCCCAGGGCACTGGATTGTGGCTGATTTTCTGACAGTGTATTGGTGTTATATTTAACAGAAACAGGGAGTTTTTCTCCCTGGGCACAGGATTTGTGGATATTTAAAGGAAACAGGGGGTTTTTCTCCCTGGGCACAGGATTTGTGGATATTTAAAGGAAACAGGGGTTTTTTCTCCTGGGCACAGGATTTGTGGATATTTAAAGGAAACAGGGTTTTTTCTCCTGGGCACAGGATTTGTGGATATTTAAAGGAAACAGGGGGTTTTTCTCCCTGGGCACAGGATTTGTGGATATTTAAAGGAAACAGGGGTTTTTTCTCCCTGGGCACAGGATTTGTGGATATTTAAAGGAAACAGGGTTTTTTTCTCCCTGGGCACAGGATTTGTGGATATTTAAAGGAAACAGGGTTTTTTTCTCCCTGGGCACAGGATTTGTGGATATTTAAAGGAAACAGGGGGTTTATCTCCCAGGGCACAGGATTTGTGGATATTTAAAGGAAACAGGGGGTTTTTCTCCCTGGGTACAGGATTTGTGGATATTTAAAGGAAACAGGGTTTTTTTCTCCCTGGGCACAGGATTTGTGGATATTTAACAGAAACAGGGAGTTTTTCTCCCTGGGCACAGGATTTGTGGATATTTAACGGAAACAGGGAGTTTTTCTCCCTGGGCACAGGATTTGTGGATATTTAACGGAAACAGGTAGTTTTTCTCCCTGGGCACAGGATTTGTGGATATTTAACAGAAACAGGCAGTTTTTCTCCCTGGGCACAGGATTTGTGGATATTTAACGGAAACAGGGAGTTTTTCTCCCTGGGCACAGGATTTGTGGATATTTAATGGAAACAGGGTTTTTTTCTCCCGGGGCACTGGATAGTGGATAAATAAAAGAAATAGGGATCTTTCTCCCCGGGCACTGGATAGTGGATAAATCAAAGAAATGGGGATCTTTCTCCCGGGGCACTGGATAGTGGATAAATAAAAGAAATTGGGATCTTTCTCCCGGGACACAGGATTTGTGTTGCATTTATTGGGTATGAGAATTGCGAACCTGGACGCAGGATTTGCGTTCTATATATGTATTAAATATAAGTGTGAAATGTGAAAAGCAAGTTAGATATTTTGTTGATTATGTTCAAGAAGGTTAAGAGATAGTATCCAATGGTGACTACATATATTGTAAAACGAGGAAGAGCCTGTGAAAGAGGAGCAAGTGATTATGGCATCTCCTGTCACAGAGCTAGGGAAATAATATTTGTATAAAACAGAAATAGGAAAATATTAACATTAATATATTAACATATTATCATTAATTTGAGTGATTCAGTTTGTGTAAAATTATGGATCCAACAGATAAGTTTGGCTCAACTCCTTATTTGCTTGTGAAGGTTAATAGGAGGCACAGAGACTTGGAGCGCTGCCCTGTTTATAGATTCAGAGGAGTTGAATATTATTAAAAGACTAAACTGATCCAATTAAAACTTTTGATAAATTACCAGGTGGTAATGCGAAATAAGATCCAGGTAGATTTTCAAGTCTTTTAGCGTTCTGGGGGAAGTGGTTCACTCGCATAAATGTATTTTTAAATTCTGTACTCGCGGCTGCCTGCAGCAGTGAGAGGAATGTCAGGGGGGGGCCGGAAGTAACAAGGAGTGAAGGCCGAGAGAAAGGGCCGAGAGGGCCGAGAGAAAAAGTGAATAAAAAAGTGTGAGTAAGGAGTGAGGGCAACGGCCCAAGAGAAAAAAGAATGAAAAAAGAATGTAAAAATAATAAAATAAAAACCTGCAGTGTTATTTTTATTTTTTCATTTGAGTGACAGAATGGACAACAAAGGGAGCAAGGCATCGTGTCTCCCGGATCCGCTGTCTGGACCGGTGAAGGTGATGTACGATAAATGAGGAATGATGGCTTTAGAGCAAGTGCCCTTATGGCACAGAAGGATTTAAGTGTGTTTCTCTACTAACGGTACAGTAAACACAGGAAAAAAAATATATATACTTAGTCATGGCAGGAGAATGTGGAAGGCATGAAGTGAAGTAAGAGATAAGGAAGTGATTAATTGGGAAGTGTGTGAGAGAGAGAGAGACTGAGAAGCAGAGAGAAGAAGCGAATGTGGAAATAAAGCAGTTAGAAACTATTAGATGAACTTGAACCCCCCCCCCTTTTCCTGCGCCAAGGAGGGTGCCGCCTTCAGCGATAGACGGAGACGAAGAACAGCTGTCCACAGCGACAGCCCCGCCCGCCGAAGAAAAAGTTATGCCGAAAGAGAAGCGGCCTGCTTCTCCTGACCGACCCTTGAGAGGAGGATGGCACGCATGAGAGTGGGATCGCCACCGCCAGAAGTTTCAGTGCCCACTGGTGGCTTGCCCCGACCTGAGGGGACCACGAGATGACGGGAAGACGAGAGACCCCTGGTGTCCCAGATGTGGAGCATGCGGAGCGATGCCACGGGTGCAGGAGCAGATCGCCAGGGAGGGCAGAGCCGTGGGAGTGAGGCGAGCGGCGGAGTCGGCGAGGGCAGAGGCGGCGGTGGGGGCGGCCCGAGCATCAGGAGTAATGAAGGTGTTATAGTTGTCAGGAGTTTAGGGATTTTGCCAGAAACTGGCAACGGTAACGGGACATTGACACAGCAAGAAGCGGGCGAGGACGGACCCCGGCAGGAGTCGGGCTCAAACAGCCGCAAAGAACAAAGAAAGATATGGAAGGAAAAAAAGGGGAGGGGGCCGAAAGACAGGAAAACACGCATCCCATAAACGGAGTGCAAAATATGTCTTTAAAATTATAGTTAGCAACCATAGGACAGCCCAAGAATGAACCTTCTAGTCATGGGTAAGTCGATATCTTTTTTGATTAACAGCGGTGCTTCATGGTCTGTGATACAAAGTGAGGCGTTGCCTAGGGCACCGTTATCAAAATTCAAATTCAAATTCAAAATGACTATTGAATGTGACGAAAAGGGGTTGTCAGTCACGTCACCTGTAAAGGTACTATTGGAAATAGTTTTGGGGAATCCTATACAATTGATAGATTGGTATTACACATGGAAGTGAGATGACTTTCATTGCATCGCTTTATCCCTGACTAGATATTATATGAATATGAGTGTTTCTGGAACATGCCGCAAACAAATGAAACAATATGTTTAGGCACCATATATATAGTGGACTGATGAATTCTAGTAAAGTAGAGCAGAAATTATTATTTGAACAAATCAAAGTGATTTGAGTATCGAAAATTACCGAATGTGAATGGGAAGATGTGAGTTCTTAGGTTTGAGAAATGCAGCCTGAGAGGGAGTGCAGACAGAGATCCAAGTGTGTAAAAATACCTATTGTGCCTATTGTGTATAATACCTATTGTGCCTGTACAACGCTATGAACCGTGCAGCATGCTGCTATTAACCAGACTACCTCATCTCAGATAAATCCTTAGGTATTATATGATGTTCCGCAAACACTCTGGGCTATGCGATTGTAGAAAAAAGAGGGGAGAGCTGGGCAGTAATAGAAATGCAGAAATGTCTTCAGCCTTGCTCAGCTCAGTAAGTGCAAAATAAATTTGACATAGGGAAAATGACAAAAGCTCACTTGTTGTACCAAACCCTGTCACTCTGTTTTTCTTTTTCAAGAGCAGTAAAATTCAAAGTGGTTCGCTGTGATTGATGTTGCGAACGCATTTTTAAATTTATTTTTTATTTTGATTTTTTAGTTATTGCGGTAAATCTAGAGTAGCAGTTTTGGTTTGGTTTGATTTACTTTTGTGTTCCTCTTCCAAAAAAGGCCTGTGAAACAGATACCGGGGCATCAAAATGGTGATAAAATATCACAAGTAAACTTACAAATTATTACTCAAAATGTGAAATATTTAGGTCATGACATCACACTTGCTGGACGTCGTTTGAGTTCGGACAGAATCAAAGCGATTCTGGCCTTGCCTCAACCAACGACAAAGGAACACATAATGATTATTTTGGGAAATGCTGGCTAATGCAGAGCCGGGCTCATAGACGATGCTGAAATAGTTCAAGCGAATCTTTGACAGCATTGACTCGCCTGAAACAGGCATTTACTTTTTCTCCCTGTTTAGGTTTACGGAATAATCAAAGTCCCTTAAACTTATTTGTCTAAAAAATAAATAATAATAATAATCATTATAATAAGGGCAAATAAATAAAAATAAAATAAAAAAGATTTCATTAAGGAAAATAATGAACGAAGCGGGGCAGGAGAAATTTACTCGTAGAGTGGAATGGGGTATGGATGTTGATATTGCATTTGAAGCGATGGGGAGGGAACTGGTGCGGGCCCCTGCGTTGGCATTACCTGATTATAAACAGCCATTTGATTTGGTTTTCTGAGGTTCTCTGTGGCTCGGTTGGTGGAGTGTGGCGTTGGCAGTGCTTAGGTTGAGGGTTCGGTCCCCACTGGGGCCACATGTGCTGAAGGTGTATGCGTTCGCTGCTGTGAGTCGCTTTGGATGGAAGCGTCTGCTGAGTGGCATATAGATTATTATTATTATAATTATTATTAATTGATTGAGTGGTTTGTTAATTGGTTTGTTAATTGGTTTGTTAATTGGTTTGTTAATTGGTTTGTTAATTGGTTTGTTAATTGGTTTGTTAATTGGTTTGTTAATTGGTTTGTTAATTGGTTTGTTAATTGGTTTGTTAATTGGTTTGTTAATTGGTTCGTTAATTGGTTCGTTCATTTTAAGTTGGTGCCAATGCAACCTTTTCACAACTTTGTCTCAATGTTAGTGATATATGTGTATGGGCATGTCACAACATTGTAGGAATGCACTATGAGTTAAAATAATTGTAATAACTAATAAGTGAAGCACATGGCGAGGTCAGGTCATGAGAACAATAAAAATGAAAATAAAAGGATTTTGGTCACCATATCTACAGGCGGCAGTGGATTATCAACTGAGCCTGTGTGAGATGTGCACAAAATAACATTAGGAAAATGTATATTACACCAGTTGGGCACATACCTCTTCCAGTAGCAGAAAAGGGAGGGGTGTGTGTGCTGTTTGGGGAAGCATGTTGTACATATATTCCAAATAAGACAGCTCCTGCAGGCACATTCACTAGAGCTATGGATAAATTGAAAAGTCTTCGCCAAGAGGTTACGGCTAGTACAGGATACGGAAATGAGATATGGGACTGGCTAGATAGTACCTTTGGCAGGTGGGGAGCATGGTTGGGAAAGGCAGCTCTTCTGAATGTTATAATACTGGTTCTGGGAATGGTGTTGGTGGGTTGTTTCTCAGATCTTTTATTGGCAGATCAATGAGTGTACAGCTGCTCCAGCACAAAGTGACTGAGGCAGTGCGAGACTTTCCCATGTACCCGGTTGCTCCACAGAAACCAGTACCAGCCCCAGGGAGGAGGCCAGAGGGATATCCCTCAACAGTACAGAACGTCAACAAACCACCAAACTATGCCCCGTATGGGCTGCCACCTCCTGTTATGCTGAAATGATTGTTTTACCACCTGTGTATATTGAACCAGAGTGTTAACCAGAGATACTTTTCTGTCTTAACCTAAGATATCACTATATGTAATTATGTCTATTACGTGCTACGTGTTCGTCTGTCTGTCTTTGTTTTTTCCCCCTCTACATGCTGCTGAGAAGAGCTACGCCATTGGCCATTCCCCCTTGTCCATCATCATTACCGCAATTGGAGATGACTTCCTATTTGGGAGATTGGTTTCAGAAACTGTTGTCTCAAGTGCAGATTTGTGTTCCATGTTGTTTTGCGAATCCTCTGTTTTGTTTACCCTGTGTTCCATGAGATGTAAGGGAAAGGTAAAAGAGAGGCCTCTGTACATTTGCACGTAGGAAGAATTGTTGTTAGACACATTAGAAAAGCGAGTGGTTGCCACCTTTGTACTTTGGTTTGATTAGTTAGAGCAGGTAGAAAGGCTTTTGTTTTCTGTTTACTTTATGTTTAGGTAAGACAGCCATCTTCCCCTTTATTTAGCCTTATTTGGTTTTGTTCGTTTATCTTCGATTTGGCAACACTCTTTTCCCTGGTCTTGTGTCCTGTTATGTGTTTGGGAAGTTATATATATTAGAACAATAGAAAATAGATCGACCATTTGCATGGGGTGCGGAATTATACGCGTTTTTTAAAGATGTTTGTATTAATTAAGTATACTGTTTTAAATTGGCGTGTTGTGGAATTAAATGGCATTATTGTTAGCAACCAAGGGGTAAGATGCCGGTGGATGTTAGAAGTGGTCAGCGGAGCAGAGTTACTGTGCTGCTGGGAGGTCACACAATTTGAGTGGAAAGGGATTAAAAGTGGCCTCAATTGGTCAGCTGGAGCAGCACAAGAATTCTGAACCATATGACCAGTGAACAAAAATGAACATTTTATCATCTTTGTTTTATTTTATAATCTGTTTTATTTTATAATTTGTGAATTATTTTATAATCTGTGTATTATTTTATGATTTGGGTAGTGATATTTTTTCTGAGAATACGGGGGCATCAGTTTAATTGTGAGGAGTGATGGAGAGTGGGTCAGTGGAAATGGGGGCAGTAAGGTGAGAGAGACTATAAAGAGTCTCTAAGGGAAGAATGAAGGAGAAAATATTCCCTCCACTGACAAAATTGAGTCTGACCAGGGCCTAGTAGCCGACCTGAACCCCAGTTGTCGGCCGCGGGAATGCTTGTGTGTCTTGGTCATTGGGCCTGTGCAGAGCCGGGCTGTGTGCAGGGAAACCCAGGACAGAGGGCTTCTGTCTGCAAGTTCAGAGAGAAGGGGACCAATGACCACAGCTGGATTCGGCAAGATAAGCAAGGCTAGAGAGCCGGCCTTGGGGGTTCAGAAAGAGTGCAGTGTGGACAAGTAGAGTGGGATGTCGGCGCTGGTGCATGACGCATTGAACATTGCTATAAATCGGTTGTTAGAGAGTCACTATTGGGTAAAAGATCTAAACACGCATCACGCACACAGAAATATGGGAGTGTAGGCGCACGGGCACTCACACAAATATAATGGAAAGTAATTTTATATATTAACTCACAATCACTGATATACACTGAAAGGTGATGTTTTTATACGCGGTCACAAGATGTTTGTATACATATAGGTGGTTACAAGATGTTGGTCAAATTGGACGCGGTCATAGGAAGTATTACAGAATGTATTGAGTTATTCTGTGTCACTGATTCTAGTGGCGCATAAATGCCATGGTTCAATAGTATCCTTAGCTTGGCAAAACCAAGATAACAGAATGATGAGCAAAGCAAGGCTGGAGAGCCAGCTGGAGATCCGGCCTTGGGAGTTCAAAAAGAGTGCAGCGGAACCACGATTAGAAAAGTGATGAGTGAAGCACTTGGGGAAGGATGGAGGGAGGGGAATAACCATATATGGGTGGAACCACCATTGTTTCCGGGTGCTTGGTGTTGGGGGAAACATGAAAGTGACCAATCATGTAACGAGTAAGAGGAGTATATAAACTTATTTGAAACAAAGGAAGAGGGGGGCAGCTTGGAGGCTGCTCCCGGCTTTGTTATTGCATCTGAATAAAGTCTAAACTTTGAAAGTCTGTTGTCTGAAACCTCTTCTCTATTTTTGTTGGAAAATTGAGCAAAACGGGACTTAGAAAATAATTTGATGTAAGGACTTAGAAAATAATTTGATTTAACCCTCTGAGGTCCGTGCTAAGCTTTGAGATGGTTTTTTATTTTGGCATGGTCTGATATTTATCTCAATTTCATCAACTGAACACACACTTACTCCAAAGTGTTTGATATTTTTATTTGAAGGACAATCACAGCTACATTTGTATGCCATCAATAGTTTGGTCAGTATCATATGCAGCTTGTAAATAGATCTACAAACACACAAGTTAAAAATAGTAAATGTTTCTGCTGTCACAAAAGTTGTGAAAGCACACACTAAACTATAGTGACGAATTGTTTTGCCAATGTGCGTTTGTTCATCAAGGTCTTGGTTATGTAAGGGTGTGAAAATAGTTTAGCACATCTGAGATCTAAATAGCTAAAAACCTGTTTTTATCAGAACTGGTCACATTTATTTCAGGCTGTGGGAGGGCTGTGGGAGGGCTAAATGCTAAATACCTGAATATTCATTATTCATTGTCCTCACCTCTAAGATCTGTCAGATGGGCCATCTCTGTCACAAAGGCCAGGCCATCAGACAAAGACAAAAGCCATCAGAGTAAGCAAGTCAGTGAGCCATGTAGAAGACAGAAAAACAAATACGCTTTTTCATTTTGGAAGATTTATTGAAAACAGCACAAACTATATACAAAAAAAATCTAAATTAAAACACGGTGAAACATTAAAACATCTTGTTTTTACAGTCTTCGGTGCCACTTCTCAAAACAGTTTCTGGTCAACTGTAGGCACAAGGGCACATCACAAACCTTGCACTCCCATGGAGTGCACATCTTACAGAGTACACATTTCTTGCGACCAACAGTAGCCTGTTTGCCAACATCCATAGTCTGTTTGCCAGTGGGCACAGGCACATGATCAAAAGTAGCCTGTTGTCTGGGTACCTTCTGTGAGACACCACACAGCTGTGCAATGAGCTCCTCCTGGAAAGCCTTGTGAGCCATGGCTTCCCGTTGTCCCAGTGATGACAGTTCTTTGTGTAGGAGGTATGCATTTATGGCGGCAATGTCCAAGAAATGTAAAAACAATTTCCGGTACCATTTCATTGTTTTGTGCTGCGCTGTGTAGTACTGTATGAGTTGGTCAGACAGATCAACACCCCCCATGTGCTTATTGTAGTGGATGATGGGTGAAGAGCATGGAAGGTCCTTTGTGATCCAGACACCATCTTGCTTCACCCTCCGTTTTGTTGTGTCCCCAGCGAAGGCTGCATGGATGGTAGAGCAGACAGGCACAACTTTAGTGTCCACCCACTTCACAAACACCAGAGGACCATCCCTAATCCACCTGATACTTCCTCTGGGTGACTTCTTAGTCAAGGCATTTGATTCAGTGCGTGGACAGTCCTTCCTGTTGTCCCTATATGTCGCACAAGCACCAATGTTTAGTGCAAGCAAGTCCCTGAAGAGCTTTGGGCTTGTGTAGAAATTGTCCATGTACACATGATATCCAGAACCCAAGTAATCCCGATTCACAAGTGACATTACAGTGTCATATGTAAGTCCTCCTTGTCCTATCTGAAAGTAGTTTTTTCCTGGGTACACAGAAAAGTCCACAGTATACCCAGTACTAGAGTCACACAGTACAAACAACTTGACACCCCACTTTATAGGCTTTGCTTTCATGTACTGTGTCATACCGGAGTTTGCCTTCCATGCTACCATTCTTTCATCCACTGAAATGTTCCTGCGAGGATGAAAGAAGGTTTTACAGGCATGCTGAACTGTGTCCATGAAAGGTCTGAGCCTGAACAGCTTGTCGTACTGTGGCGTTCCCTGCTTCCTGTCATTTTCTTGGTCCTTGTTTGGATCACTCATGTGTACATTCCAGGAAATAGCTCTGTATCTGTCCCTGGTCATAATCGTCACCGGGAATGCTAAAGAATAGATGCTATTCTGTCGCCAGTAATCCCTGATTTCGTGCTGCTTTACCATGGCCATGTAAAACAGCAGTCCAATTTACCTGTAGAATTCCTCTACCCCAACATCAGTCCACGTGTACTTGGAGCCCTTTGCTTGTGCCATGGCAGCCTGCTTGTTCGTGTTCCTACACAGTGTGTTGACAGCATCTCTAGGAACATACAGTTTGAACAAGTCCAGAGGAGTGTGGTTGTCTGTCAAATTGAGTTGCACTCCAGGTGGCCGTGCAGGCTGGAACCGCGACACTGGTGGAGCCTCATCAGGAGCTGTCTCGGTTTTCCATGGCGGATGCCTGGATGCTTGTGAGACTGGTGTACGAATCCTGCGTGGCTTTTCTGTGGCAACTTGTAGAGGCGCTCTGGTCCCACTGTAAGAACTAACCAAAAAAAGGTTCTTAGGAAATGTGATATTTACATCATACACAAATCTCTACAGAATACAAACATCACATCTGGCAGAGGAATGCCACATATTACAAATCATACAGCCTAACAATAATGCACATAAGACACATACCATTGTGTAGGAGTCCTGCGTGGCTTTTTTGGTGGTGGAGAAGGATGAGGTTTTTTTTCAACATCGTCATCACTGTAAACATAAAAAGCAAAAGGTTGTAAGGACACACAATACATTAGAGCATTACAGTGAATCAGTGACGTGCCGTCAGGGGAGGCAGGGGAGGCCATGCCTCACCTGTCATCATGGAAAGAAAAAAATGTAAAATGAAAAAATTAATTAAATGGCTATATTTATCCAGTGATTTGCACTATAAAGTTATTTTTTATCTAACTTCACCAGTTTTAGATTATTATTTTTTAATTTTTTTATTCAAAATCGCCGAATTTTCACATTTACTGTTCAAATACTGAGAAGAGACGTGATGTGAGGCAGCAGCTAGATGAGCCTCACCATGGATTGCGCAATGACTATGCAGTGAGACCGTATTGCTGTCTCTCTGTATGTCGCTATTAAAATGTTCAAACACTTTTGCTATATGAATTACATTTCCATAGTTTAGCTGATGTATATAAAGTACAGTGTTTTTTTGTCAACAACTGTATGTGTGTAACGTGTTTCTTGTGCTGAGCAATCATAAAACGGCTGCGAAGAGGCACTAAGTGAGGCACGCAGTTCTCCTGCCTCACGGTAGGGGGGACTCGTCGTGATCCCAGTGATTCTTCTTGCGACTCCTCGGCTGCAGAATAAGACAGCAAGCTACGATCTTCAGTTAGCAAGTAAAGTGCCGCCATCAGTTTATTTTTTTTTTTTTTTTTTTCGTCGTCTGGCCTTACTTTCACAATGGAGGATTACATATATAAACTCAAACAATTTTCTAAAATGGACTTTCAATCGAAGCAGGAGGTAAATAACTAACGGAAGACCAACGCCGGAGCTAAAGGATTTGCTTCAGACTACAGTTTCTATGACCGATTTGAGAAGAAATGCAGCGCACTTGGCCTGACAGAGAGTGGAGGCAGACAGTCGATTAGATATGAACGAAAACGACTGTTCTGTAACATTCGGGATAACATAAGCCATCAAATGAAGGCTAGGTTTGATCATTTTGGTGAGCTGGCTTTCCTTGGTTTGGTGGATTGCGCAAAATTCCGTGAAATGTCACAACATTTTGATGACACGAAACTGCAGAGCCTGTCAAAGTATGCCAAATTCTTTGACTTTGTGGAACTAAAGGCGAATCTCATTGGACTGTATAGCTCACAAACGGTGAGGGATGAATGTAAGTCTCCTGGACAGCTTCTTAGCTTTTTGGCCCAGAAGGATCTCATTCAAACTGTTCCTGAGGCGACAAAGTTGCTCCAGCTAGTGCTCACTATTCCAGCTACTGCAGCATCGGTGGAGCGGTCATTCTCAGCACTGAAAAGACTAAAAACATACAGTCGGAACAGGACTGATCAAGGACGACTTTCTTCCCTGGCAGTGATCTCCATTGAGACAGAGAGAATTTTAAAACTGAAGGAAGACAAGGAAAACTTCTACAAACAAGTTATCGATGCTTTTGTTTTGAAGGAGCGGCGTATGGACTTCATTTATAAGTAACGGTAAGACCATAATAACGTTTTTTTAATTAAATGTGCTTTTTTGTGTGCTACAGTTTGTAAGTGTAAAGAAAGCTGATATGAAATTTTAAACATAACCCGTTAACTGCTGCCAATCAAATGGTGAATTAGCTACTCTGTAGGGTTCATATGTTTGTAAATCTGATTGTGATGAAGTCAGTGCCTCACCAGCCATGAACCTCACGGCACGTCACTGCAGTGAATAGGCATTGTGAAATGTGATATTTACATCATACACAAATCTCTACAGAATACAAACATCACATCTGGCAGAGGAATGCCACATATTACAAATCATACAGCCTAACAATAATGCACATAAGACACGTACCTTTGTGTAGGAGTCCTGCGTGGCTTTTTTGGTGGTGGAGAAGGATGAGGTTTTTTTTCAACATCGTCATCACTGTAAACATAAAAAGCAAAAGGTTGTAAGGACACACAATACATTAGAGCATTACAGTGAATAGGCATTGTGAAATGTGATATTTACATAATACACAAATCTCTACAGAATACAAACATCACATCTGGCAGAGGAATGCCACATATTACAAATCATACAGCCTAACAATAATGCACATAAGACACATACCTTTGTGTAGGAGTCCTGCGTGGCTTTTTTGGTGGAGAAGGATGAGGTTTTTTCTTCAACATCGTCGTCACTGTAAACATAAAAAGCAAAAGGTTGTAAGGACACACAATACATTAGAACATTACAGTGAATAGGCATTGTGAAATGTGATAAATCATACACAAATCTCTACAGAATACAAACATCACATCTGGTGCCACATATTACAAATCATACAGCCTAACAATAATGCACATAAGACACATACCTTTGTGTAGGAGTCCTGCGTGGCATTTTTGGTGGAGAAGGATAACATTACTGTAAACATAAAAAGCAAAAGGTTGTAATACATTAGAGCATTACAGTGAATAGGCATTGTGAAATGTGATTTTACATCATACACAAATCTCTACAGAATACAAACATCACATCTGGCAGAGGAATGCCACATATTACAAATCATACAGCCTAACAATAATGCACATAAGACACATACCTTTGTGTAGGAGTCCTGCATGGCTTTTTTGGTGGAGAAGGATTCGTTTTTTCTTCAACATCGTCGTCACTGTAAACATAAAAAAGCAAAAGGTTTTTTAGGTGAATAGGCATTGTGAAATGTGATATTTACATCATACACAAATCTCTACAGAATACAAACATCACATCTGGCAGGGGAATGCTTTACAAATCATACAGCCTAACAATAATGCACATAAGACACATACTTTGTAAACATAAAGGAGCTTCAACATCGGTTGTAAACATAAAAAGCAAAAGGTTGTAAGGACACACAATACATTAGAACATTACAGTGAATAGGCATTGTGAAATGTGATATTTACATCATACACAAATCTCTACAGAATACAAACATCACATCTGGCAGAGGAATGCCACATATTACAAATCATACAGCCTAACAATAATGCACATAAGACACAGACCTTTGTGTAGGAGTCCTGCGTGGCTTTTTTGGTGGAGAAGGATTCGTTTTTTCTTCAACATCGTCGTCACTGTAAACATAAAAAGCAAAAGGTTGTAAGGACACACAATACATTAGAGCATTACAGTGAATAGGCATTGTGAAATGTGAATACAGTATTTTTACATAGATCTTGAGTAGCTACATATTGCAATTTGTTACGTTGCAAAAAGCGTAATATGTAGTCACAAGACGCGGAACTCATATATTTACACAAGTATTTGAAAACAAGCGAAATAAAATAAATGCACCATACAGATCGCAAGCGTAAACACAGACAAGATGCTGTGGAGTTTGCAGAGAAAAACAACTGGCTTGGTTTTCAGGTATGCAAAAACAACTTTATTAGAGCAAATCGCTCTGGAAAAGATACACGCGGACTGCCACGTCAGGAAGCTCTCAACTCCCTCGCTAAACCCCCCGCTTATCTCTACTTCCCGGCTGACACGTCACCTGTCAGGTGAGTCCGAGAACGTGGGCGTGTTGCCGCAGGGAATTCTGCCTATCTCTCCCCAGTGCTCACTACACAAGCCCCCCCAGAATTTACTGTGGCAGCAAAACCGCCTAGGGGTCTGGATGACACGGCCAAATCTCCCCAGTTTCTTGCCCGCAGCCCCGGACGGATCAGGACCCATACCAGAGTCAGTTTTAGGGCTGTCACCAGGGTCAGGGTTTAAGTCAGGGGCAGGATTTCTCGACCTGAGAGCGGGAGGGCGACCTCTGCGCGGAGGACAAGCGACCCCTACCGGCGAATCTAAATCGACATGCGCCGGTTTTAAGCGGTCTACGGTAATGCGGTCAGACCTACCACCGATATCCAAAACAAAAAATTTCTCCCCGGACTTTACTACTCGAAATGGTCCCTCGTAAGGAGGCTGCAAAGGGCCACGATGCTTATCTTGGCGCACAAACACAAAGCGCGCCTCACCCAAACCTGGATGAATGTGGGAGCGGGGCAAACCGTGATGTGTCGTAGGCACAGGGGCGAATGATTTCAGACCGTCCCGCAGAACCGGGAGCTGGCACGTAGCTGACCAAGGCACCGAACAGCTAGGTAGAAACTCCCCTGGTACGTGCAACGGTTGCCCATAAACTAGCTCCGCAGAAGATGCTCCTAAATCAGCCTTAGGGGCCGTCCTAAGACCCAGTAAGACCCACGGGAGCGTATCAAACCAAGCGTCCCCCTGCAGTGCAGCGCGGAGGGACACCTTTAACGAACGGTGAAAACACTCGCACATCCCGTTAGCCTGAGGGTGATATGCCGTAGTCCAATGCAGCGTCACCCCCAACTGCCGAGCTATCGCCGCCCACAACTCTGACGTAAACTGAGCCCCACGGTCGGAGGATAAATCGGCCGGAACCCCGAAACGCGAGACCCACGCACTAATAAACGCCCGAGCCACCTCAGCAGTGGTGGTGGACGTCAGCGGTATTACCTCCGGCCAACGCGTGGTCCTATCTACGATTGTTAAAAGGTGTGTGTAACCCCGCGACGGAGGCAACGGCCCCACTAGATCCACATTAACGTCGTCAAACCGCCTTTCAGGGACGGCGAACGGCGCTAAAGGAGCCTTGGTGTGCTTGTGAACTTTAGCCCGTTGACACGCTAAGCAAGCATTCACCCAGTCACGAACATCCTTTTTCAGGCCATGCCACACAAACCTTCCAGACAATAGCTTTTGCGACGCCTTGCGGCCCGGATGGGATAGGTTGTGTAAAACCTCGAAAATACGCCGCTGCCAAACCACCGGCACCACCGGTCTGGCGACCCCGGTGGACACATCACAAAGGAGTGGGGTGCATGAAGGACCAAAACTCACCTCCTGCAGCTGCAGACCTGTAGTCGCTGCGCGTAACGCCTGCACTTCGGGATCAGACGCCTGGTCAGCAGCCATTTGCCCGTAATCCACCCCTAAATTGACCGCGTCCACTATGGACCACGAAAGACAGTCAGCCACCACGTTGTCCTTACCTGCGACGTGCTGGATGTCCGTGGTGAATTCGGAGACGAATGCCAACTGCCTTTGCTGACGGGCGGACCACGGCTCCTTAACCATAGCCATAGCTAGGGCTAAAGGCTTGTGGTCTACAAAGGCCGTGAACGTGCGGCCCTCGAGCAGGAACCGAAAATGACGCACAGCTAAATAAAGAGCAAGGAGCTCGCGATCGAACGTGCTGTAATTGCGCTCAGCAGGACGGAGCTGGTGGCTAAAAAAAGCAAGCGGCTGCCAAACCCCATTAACTAGCTGTTCATGCACCCCGCCAACTGCAAAATCCGATGCATCCGTGGTTACAGAAACCGGCACGTCCGGCCAAGGGTGCGTAAGAAGAGTAGCATTCGCTAATGCCTCTTTCGTTTTTAAAAAAGCATGCGACATCTCGGCCGACCAACTTACCAGTTGCTTTGCTGTAGCCCCTTTAAGGGCAGCGTACAGGGGCAGCATTAGCCGAGCGGCTCTGGGAATGAAACGATGGTAAAAATTTACCATGCCCAAAACTCCTGCAAAGCCCGAACTGTAACCGGTCGCGGAACATTTTGAATAGCCTCGACCTTAGAAGGGAGGGGCACCGCACCTTCCCCGGGTGACGCGGTGGCCGAGGAAATCCACCACGGGAACCCCAAATTGACATTTTGCAAGGTTAATAATTAACCCGTGTTCGCTGAGGCGCGCAAAAAGGCCCGGAGATGGGCCTGGTGCTCATCGCTGGTGACACTGGCCACCAGGATGTCGTCTAAATAAACGAAAAGAAAAGGCATATCCCGCAAAACCCTATCCATTAAGCTGAAAAGTTTGGGCCGCGTTTTTAAACCAAAAGGCATTCTTAAAAACTCAAATAGCCCAAACGGGTTATTACCGCGGTTTTAGGGATATCTTGCGGCTGAACCGGAACCTGGTGATAACCCCTGACCAAATCAATTTTCGAAAAAAAAACCCTCCCAGCTAATCGAGCCAAGAAATCCTGTATGTACGGTATAGGGTAGCGGTCAGGAATCGTGGCGTCATTAAGTCGTCGATAGTCCCCGCAAGGTCGCCACCCCCCCCCCTGTTTTCGGAACCAAGTGGAGGGGTGAGGCCCAAGGACTGCTGGACCTACGCACAATCCCCAAGCGTTCCAACTCCGCTTTAGCCACAGCCAGCTTCTGCGGGTCCAACCGCCTTGCCCGGGCGTGGACCGGCGGACCCGTAGTGCGATAAAATGATCCACCCCATGCTTGACGGCTGCCGAAGAGAACGTGGGCGTGGTGAGGTCCGGGAAATCCACCAGGAGGCGCTGAAACACATCCGGGATGACAGGGCGCTAGACAGCTTGGACGTCCCGGTGCTGCTGGGAGAACCCGGAAGCGTTGCGAATGTCTCCGCATTCACCAGCCGTCTGTTCCTGACATCGACCAGCAGGCTGTTAGCACACAGAAAATCTGCGCCCAACAACGGGGTAGACACAGACGCTAGCACAAACACCCACTGGAAATGTTGCCCGTCAAAACAAAGGTCCACTGCTCGTCTGCCAAAAGTGGGGATAGTGCTGCCGTTGGCTGCCTCCAGAGGTGGTCCACGACCCCCAGTCTGTACGTCCAAAGCAGACGCAGGGAGGACGCTAACCTGCGCGCCTGTGTCGCATAGAAATCGCCGATCAGAAACAGAGTCCGTAACAAAAAGCAAACTGCTAGCCTTGCCGACACTCAACGCAGCTAATGGGCGTCGGCTCAGCCGACACGAAAGAGCAAGGCGGACGGCACTGCTTAGCGCGTGTGCCAAACCTGGCATGATAGTAGCAGAGGCCCGCTGTAGGTCGCTGCCGCTGGGTAGCGGCGATGACATCCTCCCGGATAGCCTGCACATCAGCAGCGCCAACCACCCTTACTGCAGGACCGGGCAGCCGGCTGGAGTTTAAAACTTTATCGGCTTCCCTGGCCAGAGCCCTGAGGTCTTTCACCGGGGAACCTGCCAGAGCTGCACGCACTTGACTGGGCATCTGCTGCATAAATAATTCCCGGAATATGAAACAAGGTTGATGGTTACCCAAAAGTGTCAGCATACGGTCCATTAACTCCGACGGTATAGAATCCCCCAAACCAGGCAGTGTAAGGAGCTTGCGAGCACGCTCAGGTTCTGACAGCTCGAAAGTCTCCAACAGGAGCTGTTTGAGAGCCAAGTACTTATCCGCTTCCGGAGGATCCTGGAGTAGGCTTAATACCCGCGATGCTGTCGAACTATTTAAAGCAGCAACCACGTAGAAGTATTTCGTGTCCTCCTGTGTTATGCCTCTCAACGCGAACTGCGCCTCCGCTTGAGCGAACCACACGGCGGCATGTTCCTGCCAGAACTCCGGGAGCTTGAGAGCGACGGCGTGCATCTTTCGCAGAGAAAAAAAAATAACTTCGGAATCGTCCGAAGAAGCGTCGGGGTCACCAATGTGGAGTTTGCAGAGAAAAACATCTGGCTTGGTTTTCAGGTATGCAAAAACAACTTTATTAGAGCAAATCGCTCTGGAAAAGATACACGCGGACTGCCACGTCAGGAAGCTCTCAACTCCCTCGCTCCACCCCCCCGCTTATCTCTACTTCCCGGCTGACACGTCACCTGTCAGGTGAGTCCGAGAACGTGGGCGTGTTGCCGCAGGGAATTCTGCCTATCTCTCCCCAGTGCTCACTACAATGCGACATAAAAGTTTTTGTAACATTTTAGGCTGTTTGAAAAGTATTTTTACATAGATCTTGAGTAGCTACATTTTGCAATTTGTTACGTTGCAAAAAGCGTAATATGTAGTCACAAGACGCGGAACTCATATATTTACACGAGTATTTGAAAACAAGCTAAATAAAATAAATGCACCATACAGATCGCAAGCGTCGACACAGACAAGATGCTACATAAAAGTTTTTGTAACATTTTAGGCTGTTTGAAAAGTATTTTACATAGATCTTGAGTAGCTACATATTGCAATTTGTTACGTTGCAAAAAGCGTAATATGTAGTCACAAGACGCGGAATTCATACATTTTCACGAGTATTTGATAACATGGCAAATAAAATATAGTTATTTACTCTTCAGTAAGGTCCTCATCTGGATCAATTCTAAATTGAAAATGTTGTCTCTCTTCATCTGAATCCTCTTCAGAATCGGGACATGATGAGCTGTCCTCCTCGTCGCTTTCCATCAATGCTCTCAAACACTCGAACGCAGAAAATCTTGCCATCTTGAATAAAACTTGTCTTTCTCAAAACACAAATTGTCAGGACATTTTATTTGTTGTTTACGCCGGCGTTTTCACACATGGCCCGACGCCCCTCCCCACGCCCCTCCCCGAAACTAACACCTAGTTACCATGTCAATAGAAGGGGGATGGTCCTGCCAGGTGAAAAAGAGAGTGAAATGCAAGGTTTACTTTTGGTCTAATTAACCTAATTTTAAAAATCCCATATTATTTGCCAGTGCTCAAATCGGAAAATCCCAATTCTAAGGTTTCTGTCAATGTTTTTGCCGCGTGTGTATGATAAAATATCGCGAAGTTAGAAATTGTAATATACTTTTATTGCTGCTGGGAGCGGCGCCGCTCCCGTCGACCTCAGGGGGTTAAGGACTTTATTTTTGAAAAGATGAACAAAAAATACTTTGAAAAGATTCTGAGAACCTGGAAAGACTCTGATTTTCCACGACACACTCTACATTTGGACTTGTGAGGAGAGCATCGTACCCACAAAAAAGGTGCGCTGTTTCCCCAACAACAAACTATGGATAAATAAAAACATCAAAGCCCTACTAAACAGGAAGAAGAGGGCCTTCATGTCTAAGGACAGGGAGGGGGTAAAGTCAGTTCAGAAGGAGCTGAAGGGAGAATTGAGGAGAGCCAAGAAGGGTTACAAGGAGAAAATTGAGGGCAAACTTGAAGACAACAGCACCAGGGAAGTGTGGGATGGACTTAAGAGAATCACAGGACAGAAACAGGCAGGTCTGGACGAGGTAGGGGGGCAGCATCGTGCAAACGAGATGAACCTGTTCTTCAACAGATTTGATGTGCCTCCCCCCACCCACACTCCAACTGCCGGGAGAGTGTCCCAGTCAGCTGCCCAAACACACATCCAGGACAATGCCTACCCCCCACACCCCCCCCCCCTGCCGAGAGAGTGTCCCAGTCAGCTGCCCAAATACACACCCAGGACAATGCCCCCCAGCCCGCCCCCCCACCTCCACCTCCCCCCTCCACCAGGCCACTCATATCAAGGAGCCAGGTGAGAAGGGAGCTATCAAAGCTCAATTCCCGGAAAGCCATGGGCCTGGATAACATCAACCCCAGGGTGCTCAAAGCGTGTGCCGGACAGCTGGCTGGAGTCTTCCAGCACCTCTTTAACCTCTCTCTGAGGCTGAAGAGGGTACCCCAGCTATGGAAGACCTCCTGCATTGTTCCGGTGCCCAAGAAAGGACGTCCCCGTGCCCTCAATGACTACAGGCCAGTGGCACTGACGTCACATGTCATGAAGGTATTTGAGACACTGGTTCTGCAGAACCTTAGACCCATGGTGAGTGAGTCCCTGGACCCCCTGCAGTTCGCGTACCAGACGAAAATCGGCGTGGACGATGCCATCATCTACCTGCTGCACAGGGCTTATTCACACCTGGAGAAGCCGGGCTGCACAGTGAGAGTCATGTTTTTTTACTTCTCCAGTGCTTTTAACACCATCCGGCCCCTTCGGCTTGCAGATAAGCTCTCAGCCATGCAGGTAGACCAAGACCTGGTGGCCTGGATCACAGACTACCTTACGGGGTAGGCCTCACACGTCCGGCTGCAGGGCAGCCTGTCGGAGGTGGTGACGAGCAACACCGGCGCCCCCCAAGGAACTGTACTGTCACCTTTCCTGTTTACCCTCTACACCACTGACTTTAGCCACAACTCTGGATCATGTCACCTCCAGAAGTTCTCGGATGACTCCACCATCGTGGGCTGCATCAGCGAGGACGATGAGGAGGAGTACAGAGGTGTGGTTAGGAGCTTCGTCAGTTGGGCCGAGGAGAACCACCTCCAGCTCAACACTGGCAAGACCAAGGAGCTGGTAGTCGACTTCCGACGGAGCAAGAAGCCCCTGAGGGGCCCCCCAACCCCCATCACCATCAAGGGGGAGGAAGTTGAGATGGCAAGCTCATGCAAGTTATTGGGAGTGCACCTGAACAAGAGGCTGGACTGGACGGACAACACGGAGGCCCTCTATAAGAAAGGACAGAGCAGACTGTACTTCCTTAGGAGGCTCAGGTCCTTCGATGTGTGCAGCAGGCTGCTGAGGATGTTCTACCAGTCTGTGGTAGCCAGCGCACTGTTCTTTGCCGTGGTCTGCTGGTGTAGCAGCGCCAAGGCTGGGGAGACCGACAAACTCAACAAGCTGGTGAGGAAGGCTAGCTCTATTGTTGGCCAAAAACTGGACAGCCTGGAGGCAGTGGTGGAGAGGAGGATGAGAGACAAACTGTTGGCCATCCTGAATAACCCCTCCCACCCCCTCTATGATGAGCTGAGACAGATGGAGAGCACCTTCAGCCACAGGCTTATCCAATTCACATGCAGAACGGAGCGGTTCAAGTGGTCCTTTGTACCAGCAGCCATCAAACTGTATAACAATGAACATTGAACACTGAACACTCTCACTCTCTACTTCTGTACCTACCCTACATTCTTTGCACATCTCACTGCTGCCCCGATTGCTACTTGATCTCATATCTCATATTTGTTTTCTTAGTACTTCAGTACACTGGTATGCGCTGTCTATCTGGTGGATTTGCACTACCTCCAGTATGGTCGCTGCTAGGTTGTTTTGCTATTTTTTTCATTCTTGTATTTAGCATCTGGTATTTCAATATACTATGATGTTCTGTATGTCTGTATAGCTGCTAGGTTTTTACTCTGGTTTTTAAATATATTTATCTTGTATTTATTATTCAGTATGCTGTGATGTCCTGTATGTCATTGTGTGTTCTTTCACTCCTGTACCATTGCTGCTGTGACAAACCAAATTTCCCCGGGATTAATAAAGGCTATTCTATTCTAATCTTTGGGATGTGACTTTGGGCAGTGGTCCGACTCTCCCATCATCAATACAAGATCTTGGCGAAAAATTAATGCAACTCTGGACGGAAATAAATGTTGTGACATTGCAGAAGCTTATCAAAATGATGCCACGGCGAATGCATATTGTAATCAAAGCTAAAGGTGGTCTAACAAAATATTAGAGTGTGTGATTTTTTTTTGGCAGTGTATGTACTTGGCATCAGTGGCTTTGGTGATATCCTTGCTGTGGAGTATGATGTAAAGACTGCACCTGGCCATCTGGATGGGGTGTTTACAACAACCCACCAACCCACTATCACCCACCACACACACACACACACACAATGGAAATAGTGGAGTGGGTACCTGAAGGATCGAAGGGTGTTGGAAATCAACCAACACATGAAACTGAAAGTGATTGGAAATCAACCAACATAGGAAACTGAAAGTGGTTTTGATTTTTTGTAAGGAATTGCAGTAGTCCAGACGTGAGATCACCAGGGCCTGGACCAGGAGTTGAGTGGCCTCTTGAGTGAGGAACAGTCAGATCCTCCGGATGTTGTGGAGGGAGAATCGGCAGGTCCGAGTGATTGCTGCAATATGGCTCGAGAAGCACAGCTGGTTGTCCAGGGTTACCCCAAGACTCCTGGCAGACTGGGACGGAGACACTATGGAGCCTTCCATGGTGATTGATGCATCAATCATCGGGGAGCCCTTCACTGGAAGGAAGAGCAGCTCTGTCTTCCCCAGGTTCAGCTTCAGGTGGTGGGTGGACATCCATGCGGAGATGTCAGCCAGGCATGCAGAGATCCGTGCCAGGACCTGGGTCTCAGATGGAGAGAAGGAGAGAAAGAGTTGAGTGTCATCTGCATATCAGTGATAGGAAAAACCATGAGCAGAAATAACAGAGCCAAGTGACTTGGTGTACAGAGAAAATAGGATGGGCCCTAGCACCGAGCCCTGTGGGACACCGGTAGAGAGGGTGTGGGGAGAGGAGAGGGATCCTCTACAGGCCACCTGGTAGGACCGGTCAGCCAGGTAGGACTCGAACCATGTCAACGCAGATCCAGAGATTCCCATCTCAACGAGAGATGAGAGCAGGATCTGGTGGTCCACGGTGTCGAATGCCGCCGACAGGTCGAGGAGGAGGAGGACGGAGCTAAGGGATTGGGACTTAGTGAAGAGCATCAGTGACCACAAGGAGAGCAGTCTCTGTGGAATGGCCTGCTCTGAACCCAGATTGGTTGGGATCAAGCAGGTCGCTCTGTAAGAGATGAGCAGACAGTTGATTATAGACAGCCCGCTCTAATGTTTTGGAAAGGAATGGGAGGAGAGAGACAGGTTCGTAGTTTGAAATGACAGCAGGATTCAAAGAGGGTTTTTTGAGGAGGGGGCCAACATGAGTGCATTTGAGGGAAGAGGGGACAGAGCCAGAGCAAAGAGGAGTTAATGACATTGGAGACAAAGGGGAGGATGTCCATAGCAATGGACTGGAAGAGGGGGATAGGAATAGGATCAAGAGGGCAGGTGGTGGGATGGTGGGAGAGAACAAGCTGAAGGATGTCTGAGTCAGGGAGGGGCGAGAAGGAGGACAAAGGGGTAAGAGGTTTAGGTAGTGAGATGGGTGAGGGAGAGTTACGTGAGGGAGAGAATGGGGGGAAGGAGTTGTGAATGTCATCGACCTTATCGTGAAAGAAGGATGCAAAGTCATCCGCGCTTAGAGAGGAGGGGGTGGGGGAGGAGGAGGGGTGAGGAGAGAGGAAAACATTGAGTTTAGAGTTTACGAGCGTTAGAAACAGAAGATTGAATCTTGGAAAAGAAAAATGCAGACTTAGCAGAGGAGAGGTTAGAGGGGAAGGCAGCCAGGAGTGTGCGGAAATCCGTCAGAGCCACAGGGGATTTGGATTTTCTCCATTTCCTTTCTGTCGCTCGCTGTTTCAGTCGGTTAGCTCGAATGGGGTCTGTTAGCCAGGGGGTGGGGGGTCGGAGACGAGCAGATTTAGTGGATAGAGGACACAGTGAGTCAAAGGAGGAGGAGAGAGAGGAAAGTAGGGTGGATGATGCTTCCTCAGCAGGTAGTTGAGAGAAGGCATCAGTAGGGGAAATGGAAGATAGAACAGTAGCTGACAGGGCAGTGGGGGAGAGAGAGCAGAGGTTGCGACGGACGAGGACAGTGGGAGCAGGTGAAGATGGTTTAGGAGAGGGGAGGGGGAGGGAGAAAGACAGAAAGCAATGGTCAGACACATGTAGAGGAGATACCATAATGTTGGGTGAGGTACAGTTCCTAGTGAAGATCAGGTCCAGTTGGTTACCAGCCTTGTGGGTGGATGGAGATTCAGCCAAGGTGAAGTCGAAGGACCGCCGGCTACCACCACGTCGAGGGAGGATGAGATTGGAGAGGTTTCGGGTGTGAGTAGAATCTCTCCTTCTACGCAATCTAGAAGAAGAGACATGGACTGGTATAGCATGTAGTGTTAGATGCAGAGGAAGTAGAACAGGGAGATACAAAACAATGATACTTACCGTGCAGCGAGCACTCCCTAGCTGGCCTCCCTCGGTGGACTCCTGCAGGTGGACTCCTTCGTCTTTGTCCGCCGAGTCTTCGTCCGAGGAGGCTGCCCCAAACTATGGTTGTATGGTTGGTCAGAAAAACATCTTGTTTATGAATAATATTATTTTCCAGAAAACATCTGGATCACAATTAATCATACCCCTAACTATTCTTTTAAATTGAATCCAACAAAAACAAATCTTCATAAATATAGAACTTATTTGAAGTTCATTGGAAGGTTATGGAACTATACAGTGGCCTACAATGGTTTCCTTCCCTTGGGTAAGAAAGGTCAGCCATCATCATGGTGAAAGGCAAAGAACTCCCTGAAAGCATCACACAAAAGGTTATTGACTTATACAGATCAGGAGACAGCTACAAAAAACTAAAAGGTTACTAAAGATACTGCTTTCCACTGTTGTGTCAATTATTAGGACGTTTAAGGCTACTGGAACTGGCTAACCTGCCAGGTAGAGGACACAAGCCTATCTTGCCTACACATGTAGTGAGACGGATGGTTTGAGAGACAAAAATAAGTCCAAGGGGCACGGTTAAAGATCTCCAAAACAACCTGGCATCTTGGGGTTACAAGGTGTCTAAACCTACCAGTTGAAGCCACCTACATGTCTGCTTATGGCAGAGCTGTAAGACAGAAGCCACTTTTGAAGACAATTCACTGACAAACCCTTCTTGAATTCGTCAACCTACATCTGAACTACAATTGGAACTGTGTCTTGTGGCCAAATCAAGCTTTTTGGATATGCACATCAGTGTTATGTTTGGTGTCCAAAGAATGCAAGTAATGTTGAAAAGCACCTTATGCTTACAGTGAAACATGGTGGTGGATCTTTAATGCTTTGGGGTTGTTTTGCGTCTATAGGTCCTCGGGCCCTTATTAAAATAGATGGAACCATGACCTCCAGCATGTACCAATACATTTTGTCCAAAAGCCTTGTACCCTTTGCCAGGAAGCTACACCTCGGCCACAGATGGACCTTCAAACAAGACAACGATCCCAAACATATACCAAAGAAACTAAGAAATGGTTGACAGAGCACAAGATCAATGTCTTGACATGGCCATCTCAGTCACCAGACCTGAATACAATTGAACATTTGTGGTTTAGCTTAAAAAAACTGTCCACAAAGATCAGCTAAGAATATGAAGGAACTAGAACAATTCTGTATGGAGGAATAGTTGAGGATCCCCCCCAAGAAGTTCCATAACCTTGTACGACACTACAGAAGGTGACTACTTGCTCCTGTAATGGCCGGAACCACAAATTACTGATAACACGGGTGTAAATTATATTTCTGAACCGTTCGATTGTGCTTTGTGCCAATGCATTATTATTAACCCTCTTAGAGCTTAGAGAAGGTTTGTGATTTTGGCGTGGTCTGATATTTATCTCAATTTCATCAACGTAACACACACTTACTCCAAAGTGTTTGATATTTTTATTTGAAGGACAATCACAGCTACATTTATATGCCATCAATAGTTTGGTCAGTATCATATGCAGCTTGTAAATAGATCTACAAACACACAAGTTATAAAGAGTAATTTTTTCTGCTGTCACAAAAGTTCTGAAAGCACACACTAAACTATAGTGACAAATTGTTTTGCCAATATGCGTTTGTTCACCAAGGTCTTGGTTATGTAAGGGTGTGAAAATAGTTGAGCACATCTGAGATCTAAATAGCTAAAAACCTGTTTTTATCAGAACTGGTCACATTTATTTCAGGCTGTGGGAGGGCTATATGCTAATTTCATGAATATTCATTTTCCACACCTGAGGCATGTCCACACCTGTAAGATCTGTCAGATGGGCCATCTCTCTCTCAAAGGCCGCCAGACAAAGAGAAAAGCCATCAGAGTAAGCAATAGTCAGTGAGCCATGCAGAAGACAGAAGAAAAATAATTTTTTTTTCATTTGGGAAATTTTCTGGGTTTAAGATATTTATCGTTAAACGTCTGTAGAGGGCTGGCGGATGGCCCAGCGGTCTAGTGCACCGCGCTTTGGAGCGGTGTGCGCTGCCCGTCAGAGACGCGGATCGAAACCCGCGTTTCTACCAGACCGGCCCTGGTCGTCAGCCCGATCGGAGGCGGCATTTGGCTGTCCGCCTCCGGGGGAGGGGGGAGGGAGAGCCGGCACGAGTCCGCCGAGGAGAAGGTTAATGGAGTCCGTGGAAGATCTCCATCTCGAAAGAAGGTGGGGAAATAGGTCCAGGAATACGAATCTCATTCCCGGAGGACGGGCGGCGGACTCGTGAGGGTGGGGAATTGAAAATAAAATAGAGGGTATAATTGGCTACTAAATTGGGAGAAAAACGGGGGAAAAATCTGAAATAAATAAAAAAAATTAAAAAACGTCTGTAGGAAAACGAAAGCAAAATCTGTGTCTGCGAAGACACGGAAAGACAAACAAAACAAAACAACCAACGATCAGGAACAAACAAAGCAAAGTAAACAGGTAAATCCAAAACGTATCCAAAAACTCTGTATAAACTAAACGCTGGGAATCTAAACAACAACAAGCACACGAACAAACAAGTTCTCGAGAGGCAAGAAAAAACATTAACCCCCTGAGGTCGACGGAAGCGCCGATGCTCCCAGCAGCAATAAAAGTATATTACTATTTCTAACGTCGCGAGATTTTATCATACACATGTTGCAAAAACATTGACAGAAACCTTACAATTGTGACTTTCAGATTTGAGCACTGGCAAATAATATGAGATTTTTTAAATTAGGTTAATTAGACCAAAAGTAAACCTTGCCTTTTACTGTCTTTTTTACCTGGAAGTGCCGTCCCCCTTCTATTGACATGATAACTAGGTGCTAGTCTCGGGGAGGGGCGTGGGGCCATGTGTGAAATCACAGCATAAACAATGTCCCGACATTATATCGCATCTTGTCTGTGTTTACGGTTGCGATCTGCCAGCAACAGACGGTGTATGCTGATATTTATTTTATTTCCAAATATATGAATTCCACGTCTTGTGACGCTATACGGAAGCAATCAGAATCATTGCGAACTACTGCGAACAATTAACAGGAGGATATTTAACCAGCTGGCATTCTCTGTTTCGGCGTTTGGACATTATCTAGCTTAGCTTGATAGTACCTATTGTGATTAACCCTCTGAGGTCCGTGCTAAGCTTAGAGGAGGTTTGTGATTTTGGCATGGTCTGATATTTATCTCAATTTCATCAACTTAACACACACTTACTCCAAAGTGTTTGATATTTTTATTTGAAGGACAATCACAGCTACTTTTATTGGCCTTTTTTCACTTTTTGGAATAAGAGGCCCAGAGAAAATGAGTTAAGTAAAAATAAACTGATAATGCAAAGGACTTCTCAAGATCTATGTGCCTGTATGCGTGTGTGCCTGTGCCCATTAAACAGTGTGACCATGAGCATGCCTGTCTGTGAGTGGGTCTGTAGTGTGGATGTTGGTGTATCTCTTTGTCTGTCTGTTAATGTGTCTGTTAATCTGTCTGATGGTCTGTTAGTGTGTCTGTGGGTGTGTGTTATATCTTTGAGGGTGCCAGAATAGTACAATAACCACCCTATCCTCCCAGAAGCCATAATGTGCATAGACATGTTTACATTGTGTTGCCATATCAGTCATGGAAAGAGCTACTCATTTACACCTGTCCTCTTAACGTCATTGTTTTAGGTGTAATCTACTTCTTCCTCTTTCTCCTCTTTTTCCTTTATTTATGAAGTCCATTGCCTTCCTTACAATCCCCTCTATACATTTAAAATGCTCCCCCCCATATTACAGAACCCGGCAGACCCCTGGCTCAAACCCCATTGTGATGTAAGTCTCCCCCATTCTGAATCAATCAATCAATCTTTATTTTTGTATAGCGCCATTTACAAACAGGTTGTCACACAGCGCTTCACAATTGGCATTTTCCAGAGGGAATAAAAAAAACAGAAAACCATTGGAACCAATGTGGGAGACTGGAAAATTATTCCCTGACCCCTTAAAAGGCAGTTGAGATGAGCTCCTGGAAAATTGGTTACAGAGAAAAACAAAACAAATAGTCCTTGAGGCTCATGAGGCTTAACAGAACACCGGAAGGGCATTCTAAGTGTACGGGTGGGGTGGACCTCATCCCTCCAGATACCAGGGCAGGGCCAGCACCGGCTAACACATGGCAGGGGTGGGGGGTTGACTCTGGAGCAGGTGAGCTCCGGGCAGGTGCCATGAAGCCAGGGAGAAAAGAGGAAAGGTGCAATTATGACTATGATAAATATCACACCGGATCAGGGGAAAGAGTAGAGTGATAACACTTTTGCACCAGCAGAAGTAATCTAGGGCAGCATAACTAATTTGGTGAGTGGCACAGGGAGCAGGCACCCATGAGGGCACTCAGAGACCATCCCACCACATCATCAGCAGTCCTGATAGGGGCGGATCATCACTTATGATTGGTGACAGTAAGGATAGCTCATTGCACCAGAAGGCTCTATTGCTATGCCCCCTCCACATCTGCACCTAATGACTATAAGAGAGACTAAAGAGATGTGTTTTTAACCTAGACTTGAAAATTGAGACAGTGTCTGACTCCTTCACAGAGATGGGTAGACTGTTCCACAGTAAAGGAGCTCTATAGGAGAAAGCTCTGCCACCTGCTGTGTTTTTTTATATTCTAGGGACTACCAAGTTGCCTGCATCTTGTGAACGAAGCGAACGTGGGGGATTGTACGGATTAAGTAGATCCGTCAAGTAAGAGGGTGCAAGTCCATGCAACACCTTATAAGTTAAGAGGAGTACCTTATAGTCTACACGATAGTTTATATAGGAAGCCAGTGAAGTGACGCTAACACAGGACTAATGTGCTCATATTTCTTTGTTCTAGTCAGGATCCTTGCAGCAGCATTCTGTACGAGTTGTAGGCTCCTGAGTGAGGTATTGGAACAGCCAGACAGTAATGCATTGCAATAGTCTAATCTATATGTAACAAAGGCATGTACCAATTTTTCTGCATCTATTAATGACAGGAAGCCCCTAATTTTGGCAATATTCCTCAGGTGAAAAAAGGCTACTCTGGAAATGTTTTTGATGTGACTATCAAATGAGAGACCAGGATCTATAGTAACACCAAGGTCTTTTATCACCAAACTTGTAGCAACAGAGCAACCATCCAGATTAAGAGATAATCAGATAACCCTCTTCTCTCTCTCTCTGTGTGTGTGTAGTCGCATTTTTCTTGGCTCTGCCTTTAGTTCTGTTTATAAAGCTAATTCCTCGCTACTCTGCTGCCTTTTCTCCCTCCCCCAGACACATAATTTTATTCGATTTTATTTGTTTTATTTTTATTTATTAGTTTTACGTTATTTTATGTTTTTTCGGGCGTTGTAGCCAGCTTTCCGAAGAGACCACTGCTGCAGTCAATAGCTATCTACTAGCTGTTAGCTGCTAACGTTAGCTGCTAAGCTGCTAATAAGTAATGGATGCGACAAATGCATCAAGACATGAAACTACTCTTCAAGCTGTGGATATTTTAACATCGACGACAGTTTGCCTTGCCAAGTGCTTTGAAAAACTTGAGAAAAAAAATGAACATTTGGATTCTAGAGCTGTGAAATGGATTCATCAACACCGGGCCCTGAAATGGATATATTAACATCGTCAACACTACGTCTCGCCAGCTACTTTGAAACACTTTTTCATAAGACACAAAAATTGGAAAGTAGAATTCTCATACTGGAAAAGGAGTCGACAGCGAAAAATTACACCCTAAACAAGTCGAGTGGTAGCCGTGAAGAGCTAGTCGATGCAACTGGAGGTGCTAATTCCGAGGTACTAGCTACAACAAATAAGTTCCAACTGTTAGCGTCTTCCACACCAAATGCTAATGTTAACCCAAACGCTCATAATGCTGCTACCCAATCTTCGCTATTTCTAAATAATCGATTTGAGCCACTTGCGAATTTGGATGAGGAAATGCCAAGTGCAGAAAGCAGGGTAACGAATGTAAAAAAAAACAGAAAGCAAACACGCACGCTAGCTGAGCCAGTAGTAAGCAGAGCAGGGCCTACTCAGCACCGGTCTGTGGTGAACGACTATGCCGAGAAAAACATCCACATTACGGGTGACTCAGTCATGTGTAATGTAGCAGCAAAAAATGCTACGACAATCTGCCTTCCTAATGCGTGTGTATCCGACATTACGATGCAGCTCCCTGCACTACTCAAGAAGAATAAACGGACCAGTCACCTTGTAATTCACGTTGGGAAAAATGACATTCTTAGAGGACTATCAGAAATGATGAAAAGCGATTTTATCGAGCTTTTTGATTCACTTCATGAACTGAAAATCCAAACATTTATTAGTGGACCGTTGCCAGCAGGGGGAAGTATTACGTTCTCTCCTTTATTGAACTTGAATGCATGGCTCTCTAAAACTTGCAACTTATTGGGATTGAATTTTATTGACAATTTGAATTTGTTTTGGGGCCATAGAGCTTTTTTCATGCATGATGGCCTTCACCCGAACAGGATGGGTGTAAAAGCTCTGACAGACAATCTCATCTTCTCCATTCGGAATGCTGCATTTTCTCCACAGGACCATCTTCAGCACAAGGAACACAGAGTCACCACACTATCTCTGCCCAAGGACAAAACTCCCCCTCAACTTCAGCCTGCAGCCTGTGCTTGCAGCGAGGACATTATGCAGCTTGAAGACCGTGGTGATAAGCAGCTGCTATTCCAACCTCAGGCCTTGAGCATGAACCCCGAAGAATTCCCACCTCTGATTAGGGGCATGGAACCTGTCTCTCCCTCCAGAGACAGTGACTTGGAATCTGACACAAGCCCCTTCCTGGCACTTCCGCAGTCTTTCACTACCACCCCTCAGAACACCCGCCTCCCAGTATCCCTTCCCCCATTATCTTCTCCATCACCTCCCTCACCATCCCCTTCACCACCTGCGGCATTACTCCCCTCACTATCCTCACTACCCTCTACATCAGTCCCTCACTCACCGTCGCCTCAGCTGCCCCCTTAACACCTCCTTTATCACGCCCTTCACCATGCACTCCCTCCCTCTTCACCCCCTCAGCTTCACCATCAGTCTTCCGAAAACGCCAGGCACCACCCCCACCCAAGATTGGCAAACCTTTTCCTCTACTCCCCCCATCAACATAACTACTACCACGCAAGCGCCAGGCTCCGCCCACACCCAAGACCAGCAAATCTCATCTCGGCTCTCTCTCAGACAGGATTCTTCGGCCAAAACAGAGCATAGCATGACCTTTGTCCTTCATTCCATCTACTATTACTGTGCAGAGAAAATATAGGCCTAGACATAGTGTCAGTTGCAATCATAGTAATTTGGTGAACATTTTAGTAAAGCCCTTGATTCATACAGAGTTGGACATGCATGCTAATATGGCACTTTTAAATGTTAGATCACTCACAAATAAGAGTTTTTTAATCAATGATCTTATCTCTGAAAATAATTTGCATTTTATTTTCCTTGTAGAAACCTGGCTTAAGAATGATGGAGCTGCAACTCTCATAGAAACTTGTCCTCCTAACTATATGTTTTTTCAATCAGTAAGACAGGACAAACGAGGGGGTGGTATAGCCGCTATCTTCTCCAATCAGTTTAGTTGTACTGAGATTGATTTGGGTACATTTTTATCTTTTGAATACCTAACTATTTTACTTAAAGCTAAATCAGATGTGCTTATTTTAACATTATATAGACCACCTAAGCAATCCTCAATATTTCTCTCTGAATTCTCTGAGCTTATGTCAATTATCCTTACTAGTTATGACCGAATAATCTTTATTGGAGATATGAATATTCATATCAATAATAGTACTGACCTGAAAACCATGGAATTTATGAATCTCCTAGATAGCCTAGGATTAACTCAGCATGTTACTGTAGCTACTCATCAATTAGGTAATATACTTGACTTGGTGATATCGCAAGGGATAAACATTGATAATATCTCAGTGTCTGACATTGCTATCTCTGATCATTACTGTGTGTTCTTTGATGCCCTACTAAATACATCTAGTAATACAAGTGAAGTTACAGTTAAAAAACGGTACTTAGATATCACAGCAGAACGAAATTTTTCTGAACTTGCAAACTCCTTTGAACCATGTAATGCACACTGCTCGATAAATGAAATGGTTAATACCCTAAATAGCAATTTAATTCATGCATTAGATAGCGTAGCGCCAGTTAAGATTAAAAAGAGGTCAATTGATAAAATATCACCGTGGATAAATAGCACTATCCGTGAGCTTAAGAGATTATGTAGAACAGCAGAACGGACCTGGAGAAAAACTAAACTAGAGATTCACCGTAGCATATTGAAGGAATGCATCTCTACCTATAATAAAGCTATATCCACTGCGAGACGAACCCATTTTTCAAAGATAATTGCTGAGAATGGCAGTAACTCTAGGGTACTGTTCTCAACTATTGACCGCCTATTAAATCCCACACCAACTTCTGACATTCTTAGTTCGGCTTCTGATTCAAAATGTGATGAATTTGCACAATTTTTTATAACAAAATAACAACCATTAGAGCTGGTATTCCCAGAAGCACTACAAACCGGTATGATTTGCCCTGTAACAAGCCAGCAATTATGAGGAACTTTAGTAACATTACTGATACAGAACTCTGTAAGATTGTAAGGCAGAGTAAATCTTCAACGTGCTGTCTTGACCCCGTCCCTACTAAATTTAAAAAAAATGTTTTTTATAGTATCTCCACATCTGTCTTAAAAATAATTAACACATCCCTTGAGACTGGAGTTTTCCCAAGCGCATTTAAAACTGCTGTTGTAAAACCGCTATTGAAGAAACCTAATTTAGACCATAGTGTACTAAGTAACTATAGGCCTATAGCCAACTTACCCTTCATGAGCAAGATACTAGAAAAAGTAGTTTTTAATCAACTAAACAATTTTTTAAATGAAAACAGTATTTTAGAAAAGTTCCAGTCAGGTTTTAAATCTAATCATAGTACAGAGACCGCTCTAACTAAAATAGTCAACGATCTTAGATTCAGTGTTGCTGCAAATAAGGTCTCAGTGCTCATTCTCCTAGATCTGAGTGCTGCATTCGACACAATTGACCACAGCATTCTAATAAATCGACTAGAAAACTGGGTTGGCCTCTCTGAATGTGTTCTTAACTGGTTTCGAACATACATCACAGACAGACAATTTTATATTAGCCTTGGAGATCACATGTCAGAGAAATATGACGTATCTTTTGGTGTTGCGCAAGGAAGCTGCCTTGGTCCTCTTCTCTTTTCATTGTATATGTTACCATTAGGTAATATCATCAGAGACCACAATGGTAATTTCCATAGCTATGCTGATGACACACAATTATACATTTCTGTCGAGCCAAATTATGTTAATGCCTTATACTCCCTGACTACCTGTCTGTCTGCAATTAATCAATGGATGAGCAATAATTTTTTTTAACTAAACGAAGGTAAGACGGAAATACTCTAGTTGGCCCCAAAGTTAAAAGGGATGCACTTTACAATAGGTTAGAAACCTGGCCCATCAGAATAAAACAGAAGTAACAAGTTTAGGTGTAATTTTAGATTCTGACTTAAGTTTTAAGACCCACATAAATAAAGTGATCAAAACATCATTCTTCCACTTAAGAAATGTAGCCAAAGTACGACCGTTTGCTGAGAACAGGATGCTGAGAAGTTAATCCATGCTTTTATTTCAAGTAGGCTGGATTACTGTAATGCTCTTTTCACTGGTCTTCCAAAAAAGTCAATTGACAAATTACAGCTAATTCAGAACTCTGCGGCTAGACTTTTAACAAAAACAAGGAAAAGAGAACATATTACCCCTGTTTTAGCTACATTGCACTGGCTACCTGTATCTTTTAGGATTGATTTTAAAGTTATTTTACTTGTATATAAAGCCTTAAATGGTCTAGCACCTTCATATATCACTGATTCCCTATCATGTTATGTCCCTCCACGAGCCCTTAGGTCCTCTATGGCAGCCCTCTTAAGCATTCCAAAAGTTCCACCAAATAAAATTGGGGAAGCTGCCTTTGTACATTATGCGCCTAAACTGTGGAACACCGTACCAAAAATATTAGAGAGGTAGGCTCAGTGGACATTTTAAACGGCAACTGAAAACGTACCTTTTTAATCTAGCTTTTAATTAGTACTGTTAATATTAATTTTATTCTTTTATTCTTTTTAATTATTATATCGTCTTTTATTCATTATCATGTTTTCCTTCTTGTTTGTTTGACCATGTATTTTATCATGTTTATTTTATTTGTTGTACTGTGCTGAAATGTCAAAGCACTTTGAGCTGCATTCTCTGTATGAAAGGTGCTATACAAATAAAGCTTTATTATTATTATTATTATTCTGAGGTTTTTGGGCCCCAAGACCAACATCTCTGTTTTATCAGTATTCAACAGTAGAAAATTATCTGACATCCAGTCTTTTATGCCTTTAAAACAGGCCTCCAACTGTTCGAATTGTCCTTCGCCAGGTTTCATTGATAGGTATAATTGTGTGTCATCTGCATAGCAGTGAAAATGTACGCCATGTTTACGAATGACATCACCAAGTGGCAACATGTAAAGGGAGAACAATAATGGCCCAAAACAGAACCTTGAGGGACACCATATTCCACCTTGATGAGAGCAGAGGGCTCATCATTTAACTGCATAAATTGATACCTATGTGACAGGTAGGACTTAAATCAGGAGAGTGCCTGTCCACGCAGTCCAACTAGGTTTTCAAGTCTGCTCAGAAGAGTTTGGTGGTCTATTGTGTCAAATGCAGAGACACATCCATGGTCAGATGATATGAGTAAGTCATTGACAACTTTAATAAGAGCAGTCTCAGTGCTATAGTGTTACCTAAATCCTGACTGAAAAGTTTCATAGATGTTATTTGATGTCAGGAACGAAGTCAGTCTCTGAGCTACAGATTTCTCTAGAATTTTTGAGAGAAAAGAAAGATTAGAAATTGGCCTGTAGTTACTGAGATTTTCTGGGTCAAGGTTTGGTTTCTTTAAAAGTGGCTTAATTACTGCCACTTTTTGAGAATTTGGCATATAGCCTGATAAAAGAGACAGATTAATAATGTCTAGCATGGATTGCTCCATAACAGGAAGAAGTTATTTAACAAGTTTTGTTGGGATTGGGTCTAATTGGCAAGTAGATGGTTTGGAGGACATAACCAATTTAGAAAATTCAGTCCACTCCAGAGCACTAAACCTGTGCTTTCTGATCAGTGTCCGCTACAGCAGAAGGTGCCATTTTAGTAATTTCAGCTCTAATTTTCTCAATCTTCTCAGAGAAAAGGTTCATGAAATCATTACTATTATAGGCTGCCGGAGGCTTAGCATTGGTTTCAGTCTGGTTCTTTGTCAGTTTGGCCACTGTATCAAAAATAAATGTTGGATTATTCTTATTATGCTCAATCAGATCAGACAAATAGGTTGACCTTGCGGAGGAGAGAGCATATTTGTACTGTACCAGACTTTCTTTCCAGGCAGAATAAAATACTTCTAATTTAGTGGTTCTAACTTATGTTCCAACTTGCGAGAAGCTTGTTTAAGAGCACGTGTGTGGTCAGTATACCATGGTGCAAACTTCTTTTGGCTAGTTTCTTTCTTTTTGAGAGGGTGTAATTGACACAATTACAGGGTGTAATTTAGATTGTCCGTCAGATGATCAATAGATTGTAGACTAGTGGGATCCTGATTAACAGTAAATGATTATTGGAACAGGCTGACAAAGTTAGGTATCGTAGAGGAATTTAGGGAGCGACTAAAGTAGAACACTGGTTTTGATCTAATAGCAGTGGTAGCATGAATTTCAAACATAATAAGGAAATGGTCAGAGAGCACAGGATTATGAGGAGAGACAACTAGATTGCTAATGCTAATACCATAGGATAAAGCTAAGTCAGTGTATGTTGATGACAATGAGTCGGCCCAGACACATTTTGGACAAAACCAACGGAGTCAAGAATAGAAGCAAAAGCCTTCACTAGAGAATCATTTCATTTATCAACATGAATATTAAAGTCACCTGTAATCACAACTTTATCTGCCATAACTACTAGGTTTGATAAAAAGTCAGAAAACTCTGAGAGGAAAGCAGCATAGGGTCCAGGGGTCTGTAGATAGTAACTAGTATAAAGATGAAGTAAATATAGATCTATTATCTACATTAGTCTGTATGGAGCCCAGGAAAGCACTTCAAATGAAGAGAATATGTTTATAGATTTCTTAGTAAGGCGTAGTCTAGTGTCAAAAATAACAGCCACGCCACCACCTCTGCCTGACTGTTGAGGATTGTGACAACCAAAGTATCCAACCGGGGTAGATGCATTTATAGAGTCAGCACCGCCTAATTTCAACTTTATGGATGTTGTCAGAGTTGATAGGAAAGGAGGTGGAATAGCTGCCATTTTCAATAATGTATTCCAGTGCAAGCAGGTATCATTTGGAGACTTCATATCTTTTGAATACCTCTCTGCCATATTGAAATGTTCACCTCGAGTTCTACTACTAACCATCTACAGGCCACCTAAATACTCTGCCAACTTTATTGATGATTTTGCTGAACTACTGTCCATTATTTCCACTGACTTTGACCATTTAGTTATAACTGGTGACTTTAATATCCATATAGATAATTCCAATGACAATAATGCTAAAGAACGTTTTGCCATCTTGGACACTTTTGGACTGTCTCAACATGTGGATGGCCCCACCCATAACAGGGGACATACCTTAGATTTGGTCATTACTAAGGGTCTCAATATTTCAAAAAGTTGTTACAATTGACCTTGCCCTGTCTGATCATCTCTGTATTTTCTTTGATATGTCGATTACTCCTGACATCCAAATTAGACTAGATACTGTGAAAAACGGTTTATCAATGAGAACACTAGTACACTCTTTCTGAAGGCAATCTCACTGACACCAGCCCCCACTTCCTTGTCTGTTGACGACCTCCTAGATAATTTCAATTCTAAAATTGTAAATGTTATGGATGCCATTGCACCTGTTAGGGTTAAAACAATCTCAGTAAGCAAAAAGCACCATGGAGAAATGCTACATCTGTAAAAATCCAGAAAAGAGAATGCCGGAAAGCTGAGCGCAAATGGCGAAAAACAAATCTCCAGACTCACTACGACATCTTTTTTTGTTTGTTTTTTTGTTTCTGATTTTATCCCATTTTCTCCCAATTTGGTAGCCAATTAGACCCGCTATTTTACGTCAATCCCCCTAGTAATGTTCGCTGCCGTAGTCCTGCGACCGGTAGTGACGAAGGCGAAGTGACGCCTCTTCCGAGGCGTCACTCGCCAAGCCGTCGACCAGAACCCGGTACTTACAGGGCCACTCTTATACGCAGCGAGCGTCACGTCGGCTTCCCTCCCCCTCCCTGGGGCGGACAGCCAATCGCCGCCCCCTGGTGGCACTCCCGGCCAAAGCCGACACTTGGCGAGACGGGGAATTGAACCCCGGTCTCCATGGCCAGCGTCGGACGTTGTAAACACTGGACCACGCGGGAGGCCGCATCGACATCTTTAAAGAGAGACTTCATATTTACAATTTAAAATTGAAAAACTCTAGACAAGCCTTTTTCTCTGATATTATTTAAAAAAATATGAACAATGCACGCAACCTATTCGCTACTGTTGATAGACTGACAAACCCCCCAGCACAAATAGCCCCCGAGCTCCTGTCCTCCAATAAGTGCAATGAGTTTGCTGCCTTTTTAGTGATAAAATTCAGAGCATCAGACAAGCTATTAATAACTCCACGTCAAACAAAACGGTTCGTCACCATTACAGCTATATAAAGTAACCTGCTAAACATGACAGAGTTTAAGGCCATTGACTACAAAACACTTGAAGAAACAGTGCAACATCTTAAGACATCCACCTGCTGCCTTGATGCTCTGCCCACGAGCTTTCTAAAAACTGTTTTCAGCTCCTTGGCAACGGATCTACTGCAAATAGTTAACAGTTCTCTCCTATCAGGCATTTTTCCAAAGGCTCTGAAAACCGCAGTCATTAAGCCTCTATTAAAAAATATCAACCTAGATGCTTCTGTAATTTCCAATTACAGACCTATATCAAATCTACCCTTCACAAGTAAAATCATTGAAAAAGTTGTCTTCCAACAACTTAGTAAATTCATAACCACAAACGATTACTTTGATGACTTCCAATCTGGGTTTCGCCCCAACCTAGAACTGCACTTATTAAGGTTCTAAACGACATTCGGCAAAACACTGACTCTGGCAAAATCTCAATCCTAGTGCTACTGGATGTTAGTGCAGCGTTCGACACTGTCGACCATACAATACTGCTCGACAGACTAGAAAACTGGGTTGGACTTTCTGTACGGTCCTAAATTGGTTCAGATCTTATCTTCAACAAAGAGACTACTTTGTCTCCATTGGCAACCACACATCCACGGAACACCATGACTTGTGGGTTCCCCAAGGTTCAATCCTTGGGCCTCTCCTATTCAACCTTTACATGCTCCCCTTAGGCCAAATTATTCAAAAACACAAAATCTCTTACCATAATTATGCAGAAGACACCCAAATTTACATAGCTCTCTCACCAAGCGACTATGGTCCACTAGATTCACTGACACAGTGCATTGAACATATCAATGATTGGATGTGCCAAAACTTCCTACAACTAAATAAAGACAAAACTGAGGTAATTGTCTTTGGTGCAAAGGTAGAAAGGTTGAAAGTTGGTGTTCACCTCGACTCCCTGTCTCTGAAGGCTAAAAGTAAGTCAGAAATCTTGGTGTTATTATGGATTCAGACCGTAACTTTAATAGTCACATCAAATCTATAACAAAGTCAGCCTACTACCATCTCAAAAACATAGCTAGAATCAGAGGATTCATGTCCAAACAAGACTTAGAAAAACTCATCCATGCCTTTATCTTCAGCAGGTTAGACTACTGTAATGGTCTTTTTACAGGTCTCCCCAAAAAAGATATAAGACAGCTTCAGCTCATTCAGAATGCAGCTGCCAGAGTTCTAACTAGAACAAAAAAAGCTGAACATATCACACCCATTCTCAGATCCCTACACTGGCTTCCAGTGAATCTCAGAATTGATTTCAAAATATTGCTGCAAGTTTTAAATCACTGAATGGCTTAGGGCCCAAATACATCTCCGACTTGCTTTCACATTATCAACCCTCGAGAAGTCTAAGGTCGTCCGGGACTGGTCTACTAACTGTTCCCAGAGTCAAAACAAAACATGGTGAGGCAGCGTTTAGCTACTACGCCGCACATTGCTGGAACAAACTTCCTGAGAATCTGAGAAACGTGCCAACCTTAACTACTTTTAAATCCAGGCTAAAAACTTTTATGTTCTCTACTGCTTTCTCTTAAATTGATGCAAAATGGTGAACGCAGATTTATTTATTTTTTCACTCAAGTTTTTATTGAGATTTTGCAGAAATATAAACAAAACACATCAACATCCATGTAAATAATAGTACAAATAATAATAGTAATAAAACCATAAAGTACACAAATATAAAATAAAAATTAACAAGAGTTGTCTGGAAATGACTCAATATTCACACCACTATATTTTGATTAGACTATCATTTAGTTGGTGTCATGTCTCATGTAAATGGTCCATCTTTCCCAGTTCTTTTTAAATGTATCCTCTTTGACTCTGAAAAGGAATGTCAACTTTTCCATAACAAAAATCTCTTGAACAATATCCAGCCACTGTTCTTGTTTTGGAGTGTTCACATTAAGCCAATTTCTGGTAACAGCTTTCTTACTCGCTGCAAGTAAAATTTTAGTCAAATAAAGATCTTCCCTCATCACGACATCAACAATATTCCCAAGGTACATTACCGGACAGGTATTCGGGATTTCATATCCCAAAATATTTTTAACTACTGCATTAACATTCTCCCAATATAGCCTTATCTTTGCACAATTCCAGAAAATATGTGAGTGATCAGCCTCTATACTCCCACACAACCTTCAACAATGTTGTTGCCTGCTTTTTATTTTGGGTGTTATGAAAAAACGAGTCAAATTCTTCCAGCAGAATTCCCTCCATACTAACGAGTTTGTAGATGTACATTGTGTCTCACACATTTGGTACCATTCTTCCTCTGTTATTTGAATCTTTAACTCTGCTTCCCATTTTGCTTTTATATAAAGTGTTGATTCCCCCCTGCTTCCCTCCAAAGCTTGGTAGAAAGCAGAGATGACCCGAGGCCCCTTCTGTTTGTATGCATCCACAATCACCCCAATCACACTATTTGAAGTTTCGTCTGGATCTAACCTTATCTCTTTTGTGAAGTAATCTCTTAACTGCAAGTATCTAAAAGCATCTTTATCTTCAAGACCATACTTTGCCTTTAAATCTTGGAAGCTCATAAATGCACCATTTTCTGAGACCGTACACATTGCCGTCATGCCTTTTTGTGCCCACTCTTTGAATGTTGAATCATACATCCCTGGCTTGAACTTAGAATCATATGCAAACCACCTCAGTGTGCGAACCCCTCTCTCTAATTTGTATTTGTTTACTATAACGTTCCAAATTTCTAACGTAAATGCTACTATTGGATCCATAACATGTCTCAAAATCCCTATCAAATATTTGTCTCCCACCAGGATCTGAGTCTGGTGACCCTGTACCTCCCTTTCTATTTCTTTCCATCGAGCCTCATAATCAGGTCTACACCAACAGGCCAGGGGTCTGAGTTGAGCTGCATAAAAATATTCCCTCAGATTTGGTAAAGCCATTCCCCCTTACTTCTAGGTAGTTGAAGTGTCTTAAATTTTATTCTTGGCTTTTTGTTATTCCAAATGAATCTAGAGATCATCTTATCCCAGGCTATGAATTTGTTTTGGGGAACATTAATTGGGAGAGATTTAAATAAATATAGTAGCCTAGGTAGGATATTCATTTTAACCGTTTGTATTCTGGCACTGAAGTCTAAAGGTAGGGTAGACCACCTTTCTACATCCCCTTTGATGTTTTCATCAATTTTGTTATAATTGGTTTCAAACATGTTGGAGAGTGTTTTAGTTATATTTACACCAAGATACTTCATTGCTTTAGAATTCCATTTCAGATCATATGTATCTCTGATTTGTTGTGATGGAGAATAATTAAATGAAAGAATTTGTGTTTTTGTTATATTCAATTTATACCCTGAGTAGTGTCCAAATGTTTCAAGCAGGTTCATTAGGTTTGGGAAACACACATCTGGGTTTTCAAGAAAAATTATAACATCATCTGCAAAAAGTCCAATGATATGTTCCATCTCCCTATATTGACACCCTGCAGGTCTTCACTCTGCCTTATTGCTTGCGCTAAGGGTTCGACATATAAGGCAAAAAGAGTTGGAGAAAGACAGCAACCCTGTCTCAAACCTCTCTCCAACTGAATCCTATTAGACAAGTTTCCATTTACCTTAATCCTAGCTGTAGGCTCGTGATAGATTGTTTTAATACACCGAATTGCATTTTCATTGAAATCAAACCTCCTTAGTACTTCATATAAAAAAAGCCAACTAACGCTATCAAACGCTTTTTCTGCATCTAAACTAACCAGAACCATACTTGTACCTTTTTTCTGAGCATTGTCTACAATATGAAGAGTTCTTCTAATATTGTCCTGTGTTTTTTTTAATTTTTTTTAATTTTTTTATTGTTTTTTTTATTCCCGCCACCATCCCCCCCTCTTGGGAGGTCAACTTTATTTTTGTTTATTTTTTAATATTACAATTTTTTTGTCAAAAAGAGGAGAAAAACATTGTGAAGTCTCTTTGAGGGGGTTAAAACAACCAAACCAATGAACAAACAGACAAAAAACAAAACAAAAACAAGAGTAAACCAACAACAGTGGAGACCTATGGAGAAATGTACAGTACAATAAAGGAAATTAATTACAGTGTCCCACCAGGTGACCACCCCCTCCAACACATACACCTCTATATATACACGATTTGACACATATACACTGATATGAACACAATGACAAAGGGACATAATGAAACAAACATCCAGACAAACCATACAGTACAAATATGACAAAGACATATAAAACAAACCGTCAATAACAAACCAACGCAACTAATTGACACTTCGACATACAACTAAAAACAAAGATATCTTAAGACAGGTACTGATTCTCATTACGTATACAGGATTTTATCCTCGTCACAGACTGAAATTAAGCTGATCAATTTTTTACGATTTACATTTTTGGATTTACCTTTTGCAGAAATAGAGCTGGGCCAAACTAGAGTGGGAGAGTAACGATAGTGCCTTTTCCTTTTATTCCCAGGCCTCTTTTTCTCTGATTTTACTCCATCTTTTTGTATAGTCTATAGTTTTTGTTTTGTAGTCCATGGTGCATTCTATTTTGCTATAGTATTTTACAAAGTTCTTAAATCTTTCAATTCTTAAAGTGTCAGCAGATGTTTGTTTAAAGATGAAAGTTTTTGTTAAATATAGAATTATAGGAGTGATTCCACTTGTTTCTTCTGTATTTAGCTCTCCCAACAGTACTTTTGGAGATCAGGTTGTATGGCAATTGTACAGGCTCCCAGCCATTCTTGCACTTTCTGCCAAAACATTGCTACAATTGGACAGTACCAAAATAGATGATCCACAGTTTCTATCTCTTCCTGGCAGAAACGGCAAAGAGGGGATGATTCTATTCCCCAAATATTTAACTTTTTTTTTGCTAGAAATTTATAAATAATTTTGTATTGAAAATATCTTATTTTTGGATCAAGTGTCGTTTTGTATATATTTTAAAAAACCTTGTTCAAGGGATTGGCATACGTCTAACATTTTTCCCAACTGTCCATAATCTTATAAGGTATCGATATTAAGTTATTTGTACTTAAGTAGAAGTTATATATATCTTTATTTATTTTTATTCCTTTTACCCATTTTATTTTTTGATCTGCGGTCTACATACAAGAAGTGTTTCCATTTTATTATTATTTTTGATTTTTGTTTCCATGGATGTGGAATAGCTCCCTTAATTGATTATACATTTGCATTGTGCAAACATTTCCATAGGTATTTATAAGTTGTTTATATGTCATCAACTTATTTTCTGTGTTTATTAGATTGTTTAAAAAAATTATACCTTTGTCCATCATGGATTTCCAAAAATTGGTGCTCCATCAATCCTTGTATTTGAGTTTAGCCATATTATTTGCTGTAGAAATTCTTCTGTATTTTCTGGCGGGTAAAATTGGAAATGTAACCAACCTTTCAAGGCTTCCTCCAGGAAAGTTGATAATTTTGAGAAAATGTGGTTGATATGCATAAAATGATTTGGGTTAATTTGAATAAATGGAAAGAGATTCTTTTCAAATATTGGGTGTATTCTTTTTATTAGTTTACTTGTAAACCAGTTTGGGTTTAAATAGTATTTTGGAATAAGAGAGGCTTTCAGTGAGAAATTTAGTGCCTTCAAATTTAATAATTTTAAACCTCCTACTCCATATTCGTTGTACATATATGTCCTTTTAATTTAGTCAGGTTTATTGTTCCATATAAATTTAAATATTTTTTGTTCAAATAATTTAAAGGAATGCTCCTTTGGGGATGGTAGTGCCATCAATAGATGTGTAAATTGGGAGACCACTAGTGAGTTTATTATTGTTATTTTTCCATAAATGGTTAAGTAGTTTCCTTTCCAAGGCATTAGAATCTTTTCAATTTTGTCAAGTTTATTGTTGAAGTTTGTTTCTGAAATTTCATTTAGGTTCTCTGGAATTTCGATGCCAAGCACCTTGACTGGGCCATCTGTCCAGCTTATTGGTGTATTGGTAGGAAGAGTAAAATCTGATTTTTTTAGAGAACCAATTCTTAATATTTTGCATTTATCGTAGTTTGGTTTTAGTCCGGAGAGATTAGAAAACTCATCTAAATCTATAGTAAGGTTCTGTAATGACATATTCTGTTCACTTATCAAAAAATGTATATCATCCGCATACATCGAGATTTTAGACGTTAATCCGTTCACTCCCAAGCCTTTTATTGCATTGTTTCGTCTTATTTTCGTTGCAAGGA
The DNA here is from genome assembly GCA_029706075.1 of Aldrovandia affinis. Taxonomy (NCBI): domain Eukaryota; kingdom Metazoa; phylum Chordata; class Actinopteri; order Notacanthiformes; family Halosauridae; genus Aldrovandia; species Aldrovandia affinis. Next base: position 4,873 of record JAINUG010000665.1, on the reverse strand, counting down.
TTTCAATTGCTATAATAAACAAGTATGGTGATAGTGGGCACCCTTGTTTTACTCCTCGTAATATAGGAATTTCTCCGGAAAAGTATCCATTATTTATTACTTTAGATCTAGAGTTTTTATACATCACTTTGATCCATTTTTTTAGTGATTCGCCAAAGTAAAAAAATTCTAAACATTTATAAATAAAATCCCACCTCAATTTATCAAATGCTTTCTCGAAATCTGCTATAAAAATTAGACCAGGCTTTCCGACTTTATTATAATGTTCTATGATTTCAAGCATTTGTCTTATATTATTGGTGATATTCCTTCCTTCGATAAATCCGGATTGATCTTCATGTATAATGAAAGGTATGATTTTTTTTATTCGTAATGCAATACATTTTGCCAGAATTTTTGCATCACAACATTGAAGGGTTAAAGGTCGCCAATTTTTTAATTGTACTGGGTCTTTATATTGCCCATTTGGTTCTTGTTTTAATAAGAGAGTTATTATACTCTCTTGTTGAGTCCCTGAAAGGTTGCCTTTATCGTATGCGAAATTTAAGCATGTTAGTAATGGGGTTTTTATTTGCTCATAAAATCTTTGATATACTTCAATTGGGAGACCATCAAGACCAGGTGATTTACCAGTTTTGAAGGACATGATTGATTGATGTAGTTCTGCTTCCATTATTAAACCTTCGCATGAGTTATTTTGTTCATCTGTTAATTTGGTATAGTTAGACGGAAAAAAAGCTTCGCAATTTGTATTGTTTAAGGGCTGCGGATGGAGTTGAGAGGAGAACATTTCTTTAAAATACCTTTCCTCTTCATACATAATATCCGCTGGTGCAGTAAGAATTTCACCATCTTTTTTTTCTAATCTTTGAATTTTTTTTTTGCAGTATTTCTATATTGTAGATTTAAAAAGTATTTATTACATTTTTCTCCTTTCTCCATCGAGATTGCTTTGTTGTTATAGTGTCTTGTTGTTGACTTTTCGTGTAATAGTTGTTCGTATTCCTTTTGTTTTAAGTCTAATTTATCTGAGGTTTCATTAGATGGTTGTGGGCTATCGAGTAACACTGTAAGCTTTTCAATCTCTTTTTTGATTTGGTGTTCTTTTAATCTCATTTGTTTTAATCTTTGTGCGGCAATCTGAATACAGTGGCCTCTAAAAACACATTTAAAAGTGTCCCACCACCAATGGTCGGGCGAATTTACATTCCTGTTAAAAAAATCTATTATAAATTCTTTGTTTTTTTCCATAAATGAATGATCTTCTAATAATTTTTTGATTAAATTTCCAATATCCTTTCCCACGAGGATATTCTATGATTTCTATATGAAGTGTTATTGGATGGTGGTGGGATCGTAATTTTCTTCTATCTCTACCTTCTTTATTTTTGAGATCATAGAAAAGGGGATAAGAAAGTAATCAATTCTGCTTGCCAGATTTTTTCTTCTCCATGTATATCTTTTTAGTTTGGGGTTTTTAGTTCTCCAAATATCGATGAGATCCAGATTGTTCATTATTGAGGCAACTTCTGTGTGCGGCGTGTGGGTGATTTCTATTGGTGCCATTTCCTACGATCAATATGTAAATTTTGCACAAAATTAAAATCCCGGCCATTATCAGCTGTGTATTTGTCAGTTGTGTTTTTCTATGTTATTGTAGATCGACTGAAAAAAAATTTGGTTCGTCTGTATTTGGTCCGTATAAATTGATTAGACAAAATGCTTTGTCTTCAATAATTAAATTTAATATAACCCATCTACCTTGCTGGTCGGTTGCTGTTGATTGAAGTGTGTATTTTAGTTTTTTTAAAACATAATCATCACCCCCACGGAGTTCCTTAAACCATGTGAAAAAATGATTGTTCCTTCCATTCCTCCATCCATTTTTGCTTCGTCACTTAATATGGAATGTGTTTCTTGTATAAAGTATATTGAATGGTTTTTGCTTCTCAGCCAGTCAAACACATTTTGTCTCTTTTCTGTCTGCCAAACCATTTGTATTGTATGTAACAATAGTAAGTATTTCCATAGTCATTTTTACATTGTTCATTAATTATTTTGTGTACCTTAGTAAATATTGTCCTGTGTTTGCCGCCCTCTAATAAATCCAGTTTGATCTTCATTGATCAGGTCTGGTACAAAAGTCTCAAATCTTTTGCTAATAATTGAGGTAAATAGCTTGTAATCTACATTCAAAAGTGAAATTGGCCTACATTTTTTTGCATTGTTCTTTGTCTTTGCCTTCTTTAGGTAAAATGGAAATAATTGCTTCCTTCCATGATGGAGGCCCCTGCCCTCTTTAAGGGTCCAGTTAAAACAGGACAAAAGTAGAGTGTTAGTTCCTTCTTGAAGGCCCTATACCCTCTGATGGGAACCCATCACTGCCTGGTGATTTACTAGCCTTTAGTCTACTGATTGCATCTTCCATTTCTTCAACTGTAAATTGTGACATAATGGTGTCATTCTGTATCTCACCAATAGATGGCAGGTCGAGTGTGTTAAGAAAACTTCTTATTGTTTCCTCATCAGCTGATGGTGGTTTAGAATAGAGTTTCTTATAGTACTCTTCAAGTATTCTTTCTATGTCATCTGGCTCATGTAACAATTGGTTGGTTTGAGGGTCCCTTATTCTATGGATTGTATTAGAAGCCTGTTGCTTAGAACGCAGATTTTTTAAGTATAAAACCATATTTGCACTTTGACTTTTATCTTTCCTATGCATATTTTAATTTATTTTTCTATTTTATTTGTTGTATTTTTTGTAATGTTCTTTTATGACTTTTTATGCCTTTAAATGTCTTTTTGTGCCTTATGTAAAGCACCTTGAATTGCCGTTGTGTATGAAATGTGCTATATAAATAAACTTGCCTTGCCTGCCTTGCCTAATGCTATGTACTCATCAGGTCTAAGCCAATTCTCTGTCAAACTTAAAATGTCAAGTTTATAATCAGTGATCAGTTCGTTCACAAGGGCAGCTTTAGGAGCTAGTGATCTTATATTTAGCAACCCAATTTTAAGGAGAGTTCTATCAAAATTAGGTTTAGCATTTGCATTACGATGGTTCGTGTTGATCCTTATCAGATTATTAGAAAAAATCCCAAGTGAGGGTTTGAGTTTCAATAGAGTCCGGTTTTCTCTACGTGGAACAGACACAGTCTCAATTTTGTGGGAACTGGGGTGGAAACTAGTCACGAGCTCACGGAAACTTGCAGACAATTGTTTAAGACCGTCTGTCTGCTGCCTGGCTGTAGCTCTTGAATGTCAATTTTGCCGATTCAGACTATGGCCTATGTTATTAGATAAAATAAGAGCACCCCTCCAGCTCGGGTGGAGTCCGTCTTTCTTCAGTAAACCAGGCTCTCCCCAAAACGTATGGCAATTATTAACAAACCCTATGCTACTTAATGTACACCACTCAGTCAGCCAGCGATTTAGCGATGTTAATCTACTGTAGATTTCGTCACTTCTACGAGCTGGGAGGGGACCAGAGACTATTACTTCTCGACACATCTCGTTTGCCAATTTACACAACGAGACTACATTTGTTTTAGTGATCTCCGATTGCCTCAACCGGACATCATTAGCGCCGACGTGGATAACAATTTCGGAAAATGTACGTTTACTTTTAGCCAGCGCTTTTCAATTTGATTCAATGAACCCCCCCAATGCTCTACCCTGCAGTCACCATAAGGCAGCTCCAGCAAGAGGCTCAAATATGTAAGAACATAAGAACATAGGAATACATAATGATGAGAATGGGCCGTTCAGTCCATCTAGGCTCGTCATGTCCTAATCTAAAGAGTATCTAGGATTTAACATGTGGAGGAAGAAATTTTGTATTGAGTTGTAACCCCACGTTCGAACAGCGGGCGATACTAGGTGAAGAAATCGCCCAGTTCTTAAGGCTACACAGCTGTTTAGTCCCAATCCCTTGAGTTCCCTTCGCATTGTGCGTGTGGAAATGCTCTTACTTTCACTATTAAACATAGCCGTGAGTTCTACTGTTGATTTTTTACGATATGATTTCACCAAATGTTTAAGAGATCGCGATCACGATCATTCAAGATTTTTTCCGACCACATTTCTTCCTCGAAGATGATGGTTCACCAGTATCCTTCAGGTTTTAATAATGCGTTGGACAGTTCTTAACTTAATTTTAGTAGTTTCAGCAATCTCCTTAGTTGTTTTCTTTGCTTGATGCAGGCCAATAATTTGACCCTTTTGAAACAGATTAACATCTTTTCCACGACCACAGGATATGTCTTCCGACATGGTTGTTTAAGAAATGAGAAGCTACTCACTGCATCAGTTAGGGTTAAATAACTTGTTGCCAGCTAAAACATAAGTGAGCCATAGTCGTGAGACCGAAAACCCAGGGTTAAACTCAAAGTTAGCTCGCTACCCCACTATTAAAAATCCTTCCTTGAGAGAATTCATTCATGTGAATTACTGGTACACAGAGCAGTTGGCCGATAGTTTAAGTGCATTTGTTTTTATCGTGAACACTGTAGAAATGTATGCAACGCCAAAATAAATGCCATCTGCTTCGTGGAAATCGCGCCGTCTGGCTCTTGACTCACGTAGACGCAGCTGAATAAATGGACATTTCAAATAGTGGAGTTACCTCGGAAATCGACTAGGCTAGCTATTGCTGTTTTCTTCCCTGGAGTTTTTGAAATTCCCCTGCAGCTATCCTGGCCACGGTCAGGAAGCAGTCAGGAAAGGTAACATTTGTTTACGCAAAGTGAAAACTTTACACTTGAAATTATGCTTGAAAACTTACACTTTGTGTGGAAATTTATTAGTGTTTGTCTTCTGACCTGTCTGTGAACTAACCACATAGAATCTAAATCTTCTGACCTGTCTAGATACT